>JAAIFI010000189.1:0-61635 GCA_011032875.1 Phlebia tremellosa | reverse complement strand
TACTCCTCCCCTTTGCGACTGGTTTGGAGTCTGGTCTAACTGCCAATTTGTGAGAGTGACCAAAGTCCAGGAGTGATCCCGAGCTACCGTGAGAAGATCAAGGAACTTGCCGGGAGCATAATGCAGTGGCGGTAGAGCCAACCGCGGTTCATCTCATCCCTGACGTCCTTCATTTTGGACAAGAAAATGCTGCCCACTACAAGCCAAAAGACGAAACTTGATGGGCGGGTGCCTAACTCTACTCCAAACGTGACAGTGCGTCAAAGATCGTTATGGGAGTCTTGGGCAGGTCAGTGTTTTTGTGTCCATGCGTGAAACTGACTGACCTGGCTTATTGCTACTTCGTGCAGTTCTCCCTGCGAAAACACGTCTGAAACTGTCTCTGGCATTCACAGGATTTGCACTTGCCGGACTATTTATTTCAGACCAACTGGAAAAAGTCCTGCCCAATGATAAACCGGCCCCTTCATCTCCGAAGTCATCATGATATCTCAATCAGGTTGAAGCAGCGTTTTCCGGAAGTAATCGTTGAGGATATTACAGTACATAACAACGTCGACAACAAGGCAACCCCCAACCTATCCTCTCAGCCTCTTCCTTTGGCCATTCTCATTCAATTCCTGCATACGGGTTGATGTCAGAGTATGTGGATACGGCGCGCGACTTCCTCCGGTCGAAAGGACTCGTCTCCCGATCTCTGAAGTCGTTGTGCAACACAGCGGGCGGTGGAACCGGTGTCAAGAAGCCGAGGGACCAGTTTGGAGTTGTAGATTGCTGCGTCAAGGGAGGGGTTGGGTCTTGCTTCACGTTGGGATTGAGTCCGGATCCAACACCAGCCACGTTGTTTATGATGGTCCAGTCGTCCTTCTCAATCCATGGGTCTTTGACACGCTCCTTACGTGGGGGACCAGCGAACGATGGATAGCGATTATATGTGTCCTCATCGGCCTTGATCTCCCAGCTCGCCCTTCGCCAATCCGGAAGGAACTCCTCGAAATTATCTTTCCGCTTCTTCTTCCACACCAGATCGCGTATGAATCCCCACCACTGGTCGAAAAACACCGACAGGAGAAGAATCGCGGCCACTACGCTGAATGCGATTACCGCAACTCCGACTATCTTCCATTGTTGGATGCCACGGGTTATAGACTGTGCAGGTGATGAACGAGCGGTAGCAGTTGGGCTAGTTTGAGCAGATGTTGTAGATGGGGTGGCGGTGTTACTGCTCCACGGCGTATAGGTTGGCAGAGGTGGTACGGTGCCAATGACGGAGTAGGATGTATGAGCAAGACTTGAGGTAGTAGTCTGGGCATGTGCGGTACTTTCCTTGGAGCCTGTCTTGGTCGCTTGTTCGAGCCCAGGGAATAGAGCAGTCGGGCTAATTCCTTTCTCTGCAGAAGCGGCGTGGGCCGCCGTTGGCTCGTTGTGACCTTCCGCTGCGCGGGTGCTCTCCAGTCCCCCGAATACATCGCCTAAGCCTCTGCCTTGTGCTGGGAGTATTTCCGCAAGAGACCCATGCAAGCAAGCAAACGCGAGCAAGTAGTAGTACAACAGTCGCATGAGCCAGTTTCCGGGCAGAGGCTGATACCGATTCCTAGGTCCCAGTCCAGCTGCTAGACTTTTGAGGAGAAGACCAGCTCCCTAGAGAGAATTTGCCAAGTATGAGGTGGTTCAGTCCAAGACTCGAAAACGCGAAGAGCTTGAACTCGAACCGTTCCACTAGCGTCAAATATCACGTGGTCGTGTAAGCGCCATCCGGAGATGACGCCCGTTGTGGCACCTTGCGCAGGACTCTCATCTTTGCTCAAAGTTCGTCACAGCTCGTAACAAGCAACACATTACACGACTGTCTCTCTGAATCATAGTGCATCTTGTTGCAGTACGTCCTCTCCGAGAGCGCCGCACATCATGTTCAATTGTATGAGGCGTGCACGCGTCGTACGTGTAGGCGGTGTCGGTGCAGGGCTCTTTTTCTCACCGTAGGCATGCTGCACCACCATCGAGAACTGCTTCCTCTTCGCTCTGATTCCCTCGTTATCGTGCGGATACAGCATCAACCGGAGCAACGTCGAAGCTAAAGTATTTCCATATACCTAACTTGCACTCACGCCTTCATGAGAAATAACACTCGAAGACTCTTTCACTGCTACAAATAGCCCCTTCTCACACGTCTACCCCAGATTCCGTGGTAGTTGTAACCAATCCTACGGTCAATGACTTCACAGCTTTGACATGTACCGCTTCCATGGGAGCGAGCGATCCAGTTCTTCGATGCCCTCTGCCACTGCAAGATAAGTGCCTGTGAGCTTTCAGAACCTCAGAACAATCTCTGTAGCATGTGCTGTACTGAAATGAAGTTCCTTTTATGCATCGAAAGCAGAGTATACGCCTCGATTAGCCTGATTGCGATCAAATAACGCCGTTCCTCTGTACACGTTCGTATGGAGAGTTTATAAAGGTATTTCTTTTTTCACACTGTTGACTCCCTCGAGCTGACTACTGCGGAGAAGATGCTATTTCTCATTCATATGATGAAATGGTCCGAACACTGGCGTGGAGTTTACAGTATAAAAGGTCGCGAGGGGTGACTTCATATCGGCACACCGTTGCTACATTCACCATGTTCTCGAGTGTCTCCCTTCTCGTAGCAGTCACTCTCGCCCTTTCTGTGGCAGCGAATCCGATCGTCACCGTTCGAGACAGTCCCATCACCCTTTCAGTAGCGAAACGGTTCAACTTCACCAACACCGCGCGTATCATTGATCATGACCAGGCCCGCGCGAAAGGATTGAAGGCACTCGGGATCAACAGGGCCAACCGCAGGCTTGGGCGTAGAGCAGATGCTATTGTCGCAAGTGTTCCTGCCGTAAACGAGGTTGTGAACTATGCTGTCAATGTCAGTATTATTATAGACCATGTTCGTTAAGATTCGTGTGTTAATGTTTGGGAAAGGTTGGCGTAGGCACACCCGCGAAAACATGTGAGCTTTCATATCATCAAGCGCATTCACTTTTCGGGTTCATTTTTTTGCCCAGTCTCGCTATTATTGGATACTGGAAGCTCTAATACTTGGGTTGGTGCCTCGCCCTCCAACAAATTCGTATCGACGTCGTCAACTGTCAAGACCAATAACCGTGTTGTAGGTATATAACATGCTGGCATATATTCCGAGCTCATGGCAGCGGCTGCAGGCTGTGACATACGGCTCGGGAGACTTCTCCGGAACAGAGTTCGAAGACACTGTTACTATCGGTCCCCTCACTATCAAGTCACAGTCCATCGGTGTAGCATCCGAATCAGACGGATTTGACGGGGTTGACGGTATCATAGGGTACGCAATAACCATACAACATGATGCCAGTGGTCTACTGACATCATCTTGCATAGCATCGGTCCTGTCGACTTGACCCTCGGTAAGGCACTGTAGACTGTGCTTTTATCATGAAACTGATCTCTTTGTAACGTCAGACACTCTGAACCCGGCTAGGACTTCGACCATCCCAACAGGTATATTCATTTTGTGCAATGGATCACTTGCCGGATGTGCTCAAATGTATATGGCCAGTCACCGACAACCTGTTCTCGCAAGGAACCATCTCTGAGAATTTGGTAGCGGTTTCATTCGCACCAACGACCACCGACGAGTCGGAGAACGGCGAGGTTACCTTCGGTGGTACTGACTCCAGCAAATTCACTGGTTCCATCAGCTTCGTGTAAGTCCTGTTGACTTTATTCAGATCGAAATTTTAATCTGACCGTCTTGTGCTTAGACCGATTACAAAAACCTCTCCGGCGAACGAATTCTGGTGAGTCATCTTAGCCCTGATGTGAGCTTTCAACCCCTGATTGCTACGTGCAGGGGCATCGATGAATCCATTACACTGGGCGGGACATCGATTCTTTCTGAGACCGCTGGAATTGTAGACACTGGAACTACTCTCGTCCTCATCGCGAGCGGTACGCTAGGATATGTTGGCTCATATGTCAGCGATCACTGATAGCTTGGGACTCACAGATGCCTTCAGCCGCTTCCAAAAGGCCACCGGCGGTGTCCTCGACGAAAACACCGGCCTGCTCCGCCTGACGTCTGCACAGTTCGCTGCTTTGCCCAGCCTGTCCTTCAACATAGGTAGCACTACGTTTGAGCTTACCGCTAACGCTCAAGCTTGGCCGGTACGTATAGACACATCATCGATGTCTGGCGTTGATGACGAACGTATCCTCTAGAGGGCCCTGAACACCGCGATTGGCGGAAAGGCCAACGATATCTACCTCGTCGTCAACGACCTAGGCACTCCCTCTGGTGAAGGTCTAGACTTCATCAACGGTCAGACTTTCCTCGAGAGGTTCTACAGCGTCTTCGGTAAGCAATACAGTCAACATCTCCTGCCCAGGTGCTAACTTCAGACATACAGACACCGCCAACAAGCAAGTTGGTTTCGCCACTACACCTAACACGGATGCTACCACGAATTGAAGACGGTGACTACTGATGACAAGCAGAAATTTAATCCGATGTACTTCTGCGATATCGTTCTCTGTGGGTTTGGGCTAGTCAATGAACACATATCATTCTCGACCTATTCAAATGATGTGATGCACATTAGAAGACTACACCACTGTCCACAATATCCAACATTATACAGCATACATGAAGGTATTCAGCCAATTGACAAGTGAGGATAAGGCTACCCATAAACTGAGATCTACGGGAAAACGAAGTTTGGCGGTGAGCGTAATGTATAGATCTATGGGAACGGTTCCTGAGGTACAAATGAAACTGTGCCCTGACGTTAGAGTTCATGATCTTATGACGACCTACTCGATCAAAGCTACGCGGTCTCGTGCTGTGAATTGCGGGGAAGACGATGAGACATACTATGAACGCTCGGCATGTCCAGCACATCCGCCCTTGTATCTTTTATCTGCACCGCTTGTACTGTGGCAGGAAATCCGTGGTGTGGTAGCTGCATTCAACAGATACTGCACTGCTACTGGGACCGTCATGGATGCCACTACCGGGCTGCTACGCACTCCCGCTCAGTTCAAGGAGCTTCCAAACTTGTTTTTCATCGTCAGCAGCACGACATTCGAGCTCCATGAGAATGCGCAGATCTGGCCCGTGCGTATGCCCCATTGCCTTGGTATCTCTATCTCGTATCGTGAGCATTGGACGCCGTCTTTGGTGAAACTCAAAGAGTGTGTACCCGATCATCGGGAACGTTGAGACAATTGCTCTAGGCTAGATTTGGTACTCGGAATGACGTTCCTTAAGGAGGTCCTACAGTGTGCACGGTATAAGAAGTTTTGTCGAAGTAGTTTGGTCTTGCTTACCAGGCGTGCACTGCACATAGACTGAGAATTGGTCTCGTAAGTATAGTGTTCAAGACAGACGGGACAAACTACACAATCAGGGCTTACAGCAGACCGTCATTCAGGGTATAACATGGCGCTGGTATAGGGCTGGTCAATGTATCATACAACAGGGTCATAACATGGAATGCTCTATTTCGTCTGGCGTAGACGATTGAACTTGGGAAGCATTTCCCGCAGATATTCTGCGTGTTTTCTCCTCAGATCGGCCTCTTGGACCTTTCCTCGGCCACTCCAGATACGCCGTTCTGCAGCAGGCCCATAGATGACTGTATATTCGTCCAATATCTCGTCTTCTGTTGGTACGACCAGACAACCCGCACCGATGACACAAAAGGACGATATTCGTACAGTGTGATGTACGCGAGCGCGGGTCGAGATCGTGTTGAAGTTACCTATGCTAGGTGAATCCACGCCTAGCGAAAGATCTATAAACAACTCCAACTTCACGCGAAAGTACCTGAACAGAACTTACGGCATCCGATTTCGAACAAGTTGTCGTCCCCAATACGCATGACTTCTTTCCGACTGTGAGAGGTGAGAAACAATGATCGTGGCGCATGCATGAAAACCGTACCGGTTTACGAGAATTGCCCCCTCTTCTACGATACAATTCGTGCCAATGACGATAGGACCTGCGATGGCGAAAATTGTAGCCTTCGGATGGACAATTGTTCCTGGTCGATAGAATATGGTTAGCTTTGGGCTCGGCGCAAACCTGCGGATGGACGCACCTGCACCTATCGTGATGTCACCCTTCAATTCCACGTCCTGGCAGACCACAGCCTTCGAGTGTATCGTAAACTTGTCATGACTGTCTTCAAAGTCGCGTCAGTAGGTGTGGACAAGCGTGCAGTGGAATGTCCGCGACATTGGTGCCATGCCTTTGCTGCGTCTGTCGCAAAGAAGATTCGTCAAAGAATGGGTTTATCGGTGGACTAGGATCAGATACTGCACGCTTCCGCTACGGTTGGGCCCGAGTCGTGGGAGGGATTACGGATTGCTGAGAGGGCCGAGTGGTGGTCAAGAGAGAATTTGTAGTGGGACGTCGCGCCTCGTGAGCGGCAGCGTCGAGGAGCGGTTCGCGACGAATTGTAAGTGGCTCTTGGTCGACCACTCGTGGTCGTCGTCGAATGCAGAATAGATGATGCCTCTGATTTCCCGAGACAAGCCGAACTGCGAGATTGTGATTCTGAACAAGACTTGTTCTGAGTCGGCGCATTCGGGAAACATAAAATACGAATTCCCAGTCACTCCCAGTCATATATACCCCAGCCCAAGCGAGCAGGCATGTCACCATATCGTTCGGCCATCGTGACTCGGACCTTGCTCAAACGCTAGTCCCGGAAACTCTGTCAGCCTCGTCCGACTCGTCTCTGCTCGCCCTCAGTTCCACTTAGACATCGCTCGTATTCTTCAATGACGAGCACAGAGAATACCACTAAGAAATCCAACCGGCGGGAGCTGAATACCGCCGAGGGATTTATCCTCGGTGGTATGGCGGCCTGCGTCGCGGTTCGTGTCCTTCCTGCTCGAAATATCAGCAGCCTCTCATTATCATACAGGTGACATTCTCTAACATCCCAGATGTCGCCAAGACGCGTATGCAGCTGCAGGGCGAGCTAGCAAAGGACGGGGGGGTCAAGGTCTACAGGAACGTGTTTGATGTCTTCGCGAAGACGTGGAGGAACGAGGGGCTGAAAGGCATTCAAAGAGGTCTTGGTCCTGCTGTGAGTGATGAATCCTCGTTGCCTTTACGACACTCGTGCTGATCATTCTTAGTATGCATATCAAGTGAGTGCGTTTACGAACTTCTACCTGTACCGGAACGTCCCATGAACATCATATGCCGTCAGATCCTTCTCAATGGCTCAAGATTGGGTATGTATTGAACCACATCCCCGTATTGGCTTCTTCTAACTAAGTATATAGGCTTCTATGAGCCGTTCAGGATCGGCTTGAACACTTTGTTCGGCAAGACGGCGTCAGAGCAGCTGCCAGCAACATCTCTAGTAGCTGGTGCGGCCAGCGGGGCGATTGGAGGTCAGCACATTCAGTCTAAACAAGTGGATTCTCTTTACTCAATGTAGCCAATAGCGATGCTCGGGAATCCGCTGTTCCTCATCAAAGCCCGTATGCAGGTAGGTGGATTTCCTATTTCCGGCTCCGATATAATGTTAAGTATAAACCCTGCGGTTTACAGGCTTATTCGCCAGCATTGCCAGTCGGCGCCCAGCATTATTATAAGCACTCCTGGGACGCTCTCTCCACAATATGGGGCAAGGAGGGCATCCGTGGACTTGTACGCGGTGTTGATGCAGCTGTCCTAAGAACATCCATGGGTTCTTCGGTAAGTTGCTTCGAGCGAACGAGGGAGCGTGAAGTTGATTCTTGGCGCAGGTACAATTGCCGACATACAACTGGACAAAAAATCAACTAGTGTCGAGAGGAATCCTGCCTGGTGACAGTGTATGGACGTTCTTGGCCAGTAGTTCCGTCTCCGGCATATGTGTGGTACGTTATTGGCGCATAGGTTGTTATCAAACTAGCGTATCTGACGTACCTTCAGTTGGTAGCAATGCAACCCGCCGATACGGTATGCGTTTCCGCCCTTTACTGATCTCTTGTTCTCATAATATTTCCATAGGCTTTAACGCGTATGTATAACCAACCGACGAAACTAATGCCAGACGGTAGACATGTTGGGTTGCTGTATAAGAACCCTATAGATTGCCTGTGGAAGACCCTGAAAACCGAAGGACCTCTTGGCTGGTACAAAGGTGAGTCGTGTATGTTAGTCGAATCCAACTGGTTGGCTGATGTTGTTCAGGATCCACGGCACACTTCCTGCGCATTGCGCCTCACACGTAAGTTCCGCTGGCGTTTTATGAGCTTGTCACAATCTAATATGTCGTGGCGTAGAATCCTTACTTTGACTGCCAACGATATCATCATCGGCCTGTACAAAAGACTCCTGTTTGGAGCTCCTGATGATGACGATTAGCCATAGTCACATATACCTTAGGCTGGAGTTTGGTTGCATATTATTATAGGATGTTATGGAGATATATTAGATTTTGGATAAAACCTTGGAACCTTTTGCACTTAGATTGCGCTCGTGCTACTCTGTGGTTCTAGTGGTGAGTCAGACTCCACGCTCACATTGGCTGACCTTTCGGTACCTTGTGCTATATCTTCCTCCATATGTTGAACATCTTGCGATTCGTTTTTAACTGTGTTGTCCGGCGTGTTACCATTCAACTCGGCTGTTTCCAATCGAGCCTTCTTAGCTTTGACTCGGTGGGCCATTACTGATGACGCAGTTGGGTCGTCGTGACTGCCAGATGAGACACGCTGATCAAAAAGAGCGGAGATGTACCACAGATGTGTACGTACACTTTTAAGACATGAAGGATGAATCCTCCTGATCCAGACGCGTTCATCATGGGATGTGTGCGTCCTGGTAGCACCTGGTATTTCCTCAGGAAACCTTCTGTAAGGGAAGCTCCCAGATACCCAGGCATGTCACGGAGCTTCGCATGAAGATCCGATAAAACCTAAACCAATACTCAACAAGGCATCGCAATCGAGCTGCAAGTGAACATACCTGGACATGTGGGCTATGTACTACTATCGATGCAGAGCCCGCAAGATACGGGAACAGCTTCTCCATAATTGAATACGGGTCGTATTGGCTTGTGATGATCAGCCTATGCAATGCATTTCTTGAGCAAGGGTGGATTGACATTGAGCCGGAAGAGACATACCCATCAAATTCACCCGCAAACAGCTCCTCACGGACCTGTAGAAGAACATCCGACGCAACCTTTCGCTTGTTCAGACGGTTCTTTTGCCCTTCCGACTTGTAAGTGCCTGTGGGAGGTTCTGACGAAGGTAATACTGATGATTGGGTTGTTAAGCGAGCGCTGCCAAACGATGGCTGTAATGTACATACTCGGCGTGTATTCCTCGTCAGCTGTAGCCCAATTGAGGGACGACATGACTGCAGTGTATTCCTTTGGAAAGTTCATGTGAACCGTACAAGGGTACGCCGGGGGCGACTCAATATCGCAGATGGTGATGAGACGTCCGGATCCTGAAACGGGTCAAGCGTCAGGCTATTGCACTAATCCACCCAACACGACTGCATACCAGCAAGGCGCTGCAAAACTCCAGCCACAACAATGCCCGAGGCATCATCTACTGCGAGGTATCTGCCTCCAGGACGTATACTCGCAAGATTTAGAATTTGGGAGAGCGTGTCGGGACGGACATCGCGCAGGCGATTTTGATCCTTTTTGAACCAATATTCGCACACGTTGAATAATGTGGGAATGACAGTGGTAAACCCCTTGGAATACCTATCGCGATGTTAATATCTCGTTCCGTCAAAGCAACATAGAGAAGGACATACTTTGCTTCCTTACGCTTTTTGTACTTCTCTTTACTGTATTCGGTTTTAAGGGAGAAGTTTGCGTGCTGCTCAATCTGTTTATTAATAATTTCCTGAATCGCACACGGTCGTTAGTGTGATATTGAACAAGTGAGATCCGACATACAGATGCGTGAGCACCGGACTTCTTGAGTTCCTCTATTTTCGCAGGAGTTAGTGGTTGTACAGACTGCTCGTCGTTGATTAGTTCGTTGGTCGCATCGGTGTCCTCTGATATACGCAGGTGAGTGCCTTATCTCCCTTCACACAATGATCTCATACCTACTTCCTGGATACTTCGAGGAGGGGCAAGCTTGAGCTTCTTGTCTATGATATCATACGTCGCGCCGTATGGCTGGCCGACGAGTTCACTAGAGTTGAATGAGCCGTATTTTCCCAAATTGATAGTCCTACAGCCAAGTAAGTTTCACGTATGCTGGGAGTGAACCAATGTAACGTACGCGTCTTTCTCGAGCTTCAAAGTGCGTATGTCTCCACTAGGCACCTTGAGTAGTATCGTGTGCCCAACCTGGATGGTCGGTTGTACAACCTCTTGACTCTGATTTGATGGTCCTTCACCCAAATCCATCTGGTTCAAGATGAGTTGTTGTAAAACCAAAGGCAATAGACGTTTCCAAGTCGTAGAGATGTTCGTAAAGGGAGTCAATTTCTGTGCGAAGGACTGAAGAATTCAAGCCTCAAATTATTTAGACGCTCATTTTGATCCTTCGCGCGTGGTCACCACATGGCAAATTATCTTCTGAGATCGCGTCTGTGAAGGTCGTTCTCGACGGCGATTCTACTGTATCTCATCCCAATATCCTGCACGCGTAGCACGGAAATAAGTGATTCTTCCAGGGAATTATAATCGGATCACAGCCATTCCTGTACGTTTTGTTTTTGCGACGATTGTCAAGCTTACCCAGCGGACAGTCGCTGCACCTGTGTTAAAGTGGGTTCCCTGATCTACCTCGGCCAAGAATCAAGCATGAACCGTGAACATTATACAGCTTGACGTCCAGTCGTCGGAAATTGTTTCCAAATATTATGTCTGCCGAAGTGGAGAAAGATCTTGGCAACGTCCTGAAACAGCTCCAAGACGTGTCGTGGTCGACTTTCTTGCCGGACGAACTCAACCTCCTAATCGAGGCGTTCTTACCGGAGCATCCGCACAGCGTACGCTCCAAAGCGTACATTGCTCTATCTGCTGTATGCCAGCGTCTCCGTGACAAGCACCCGCCGTCCAAGGACCAGCCCGATGCGGCTACGGAAGCCATCTCGAGAGTGTTCGCCCCCGCTGTGACCGCAAAACTGGGAGATACCGTCGAGAAAGAAGTTTTATCGGGGCTTTGCTTTCTCACAGCGCTCTTTCAAGTGGACTGGCAGTCCGCAGCGGCAATCCTACAACACGACGGGATCGTCGAATGCATCACTGACAGTCTTGACCTCTTCGCTTCGTCAACATCGATACCCCGAGCCGTTGCGCAGTTGGTGTCACAAGCGGCTGGGCATAAGTCTTGTCGTGCTATCATTCCGCGCCAATGTGTTGAATGGCTCGAGGCGAAGTCGCGTCGCTCAGACGATAGCACGTTGCAGGCGGCGTCGGCGGTCGCACTGGTGAAGCTTGCACGAGGAGCGAGCGCGGATGCCTCCACAGTCACTGGCGCGGAAAAGCCCTCTAGTTTTTCAGGCGACGACGCGCTCGTGAAGATGATGAAGAACATGGTCGTGTCTGAACCTGACTCTTCTTCGCTCAACGATGCCGTGGAAGGGCTGGCTTACATGAGCACGGATCCTTCTGTGAAAGAGGCATTGTCAAAGGACACCGAGTTCTTGAAACGTCTGTTTTCAATCATCCCTCGCCGAAAAGGACGCAACTCGCAGCCAATCGACGCCGACAGTCTAGCGGTCACCCCCATCTACGGCGCAGTACTCGTGATTTGTAATATCTGTGCTCATCGTCCACAATTAACGGAAGAGGAGGCTCAAGTAGCAAAGTTAAGGCGCATGGCTAACACAGCGACTGACGCTTCTCGCAAAATGCAGGAGCCGGAGCCGGATCCATTGGAGGATGATGAGCATATTCGAGGGAGATGTCAGAGACTGCTTCAGGCGGGTGTTGTAGATGCGCTCACCGCCGCAGTGAGCGCCACAGATAGCAAAGCGACGAGGATTACTGTGGCGAGGGCTTTGCTGAGCCTCGTTGAAGATCACGAGAACAGAGGGAAGGTCTTACAAGGTGGAGGAGCGAAGGCACTCGTTACCATCATTCAAGGGTTATTGCCGTCGTCCAAGCCCAACTCTACAAAAGAGGATATACCTCCTCTGGAGCGTGCAGACATCGAATCTATACAGGCTCTGGCTAAGCTTGCCATCACTGCGTCTCCGTTACAAGTTTTCGGACCCAACGAAGGCGCGCTATACGATGCCATACGACCGTTGTCGGTTATGCTACTGCATCCCAATTCGAACCTTCTGCAGCGGTTTGAAGCAATCATGGCGCTCACCAATCTGTCTTCCCAAAGTGCGGAGGTTGCCAGTAGGATCTTCAAGGCAAACCGTCTGATGAACAAAGTGGAGCTACTTATGCTGGAGGACCATGTCCTGGTGAGGCGGGCAGCCACGGAATTGATCTGCAATTTAGTGGCCGGATGCGAGGAAGCCTTCAACCGATATGGCGGCGTAAAGAACGGAGGTTCGAAGTCAAAACTCCACGTGCTTCTCGCACTGTGCGACGTGGACGACGTACAGACCAGAATCGCCGCTTCGGGGGCCCTTGCCACGGTTACTGTTTCTCCGGACTCCTGTCAGATACTGCTTGAGCTTCAGCGGGAGAAGAGCCGGGTTCTACCTGTACTTGGTCAACTCATCGACCCTTCGATCAAGATTCCACGTGATAGCGGCGATGGGGATGAAGAGGAGGTGGAGGAGGTCATGAGTCCCGAGGCCGCGGTCGCAGATCCTGGACTCGTTCACCGGGGAGTTGTCTGCATAAGAAACTTCTTTGTCGGGTTGGATGCAACCAGTCGAAAGGAGGTCGGCGAGGCTGCACAACGAGTGGGGATAGTTTCTGCTTTGATACGAGTCTTTAGAAGCGGGGCCAACGATCCCTCGAACCCCGCTCTGCGACCAGCTGCTGAGGCCCTCAAGTCATTGATGGAAAGTGGTGTTCCAATCTCCCCGTAGACTTGTACGTATCTTGTGTGTAGCTCAAATAGTATACATGTGCGAAAGCAAGCTCTACACGTTTGTGATTCCTATGAACTGAATATCGGAATTTTGTTTGCTGTATCTACTCTCGAGTAATTTATAGGACGCGCCGGGGTCGGACTGCGGCGCTGGTTGCCGCGACTCCGGGTGGTCATCGGCGCTACCACTGGCCAGCAACTCTGCCTCACCATAGCCGACATCGACCTCTCTCTCATCGCTTCCAGTATCACCTCTACTTTACCTGCGTCGTCTCCTATTGTCGTAGGCCAGGACATATCATCATCCCGTCTGTCTAGCTACCCAGCACCTGCAGGCCAGTCCCCAGTGGTATCATTCAAGATCGCGTACTACGACACGCTTGAGTGGTTCCTAATACACATTGCATCGAGCTTCATAACTTGATTAATTTGGATCCTTGAGCTCGTCTCAACATGGTCAGTTATATGATATCGCTTGTATTGCTCTATCTTGACCCCGTGTATCCGCAGGCGCCGTCCAAGAAGGCCGGGAAGAAGGTCACACCCGCGCCCAAGAAGGGTGGAAAGGGAGGTGCGGCGGGCAATTCGAAAGTTGCTAAGGTATGCAACATGAGATGCGTTTGAGGTTCCAACTGAGTTCTGCATCTGTGCACAGGCGGATTGGAAGGAGGGATTCAAGAAGAAGCAGGTCGGAGTGTCGGATATGACACTTTTGACCACGATCACAAATGAAAGCATCAACGAGAACTTGCAGAAGCGGTGGACCAATGGCGAGATCTACACTTATATTGGCAGTGTGTTGATATCGGTTAATCCATTCAGAGGTGAGTTACCTATGCCTGCGGTTCAAGCGCAAGTACTCAGCAGGGTGCTCGGGAAGATCTGGGCATATATACAGATGAAGTCTTGCAAAGGTACAAGGGCAAAAACAGGCTCGAAGTGCCTCCACACGTCTTCGGTATCGCTGAATCCGCGTACTACAATATGAACGCATACCACGAGAATCAATGCGTTATCATCTCTGGGGAGTCGGGTGCGGGAAAGACGGAAGCAGCCAAGCGTATCATGCAGTACATCGCAGCTGTCTCAGGTGGAAACGATAGTAGTATCCAGGAGATCAAGGACATGGTGCTCGCCACCAACCCTCTACTAGAAAGCTTTGGCTGTGCTAAGACGCTGCGGAACAACAACTCCAGTCGACATGTACGTGCGCCCCTACTTGATATTCATATACGCTCATCGTACGTTGAAATCTGTAGGGAAAATACCTGGAAATCATGTTCAATGATCATGGAGAGCCTATCGGTGCGCAGATTACCAACTACTTACTAGAGAAGGGTCGCGTCGTAGGGCAAGTAGAGAGCGAGAGGAATTTCCACATATTCTATCAATTCACGAAAGCAGCTACTCCGGAGCAACGCGGTATGCGTGCCTTCTTTGCTAATTATAACCGCGCTAACGAACCCCTTCAGAGACATATGGGATCCAGACGCCGGATGCATATGCCTATACCAGTGTCAGTAATTGTCTGGATGTCCAAGGCATAGACGATGTCAAAGACTTCGATGAAACCCTTGTAGGTCCCTCAGTCGTGTTGCTCTATCCACTTCTAAATATGTTGTGCAGAGAGCTATGCAAATCATCGGCCTCAGCCCCGAAGAACAGAGCGAGATCTTCCGTATGTTGGCCACTATCTTATGGCTCGGCAACGTCCAATATACAGAGAAGGACGACGGCAATGCCGACATCGCCGATACTAGCGTGACAGATTTCGTGGCCTACCTCATGGAGGTAGACGGCGCTCTAGTTCAGAAGGCCTTGACTATTCGAGTGATGGAGACACAGCGTGGAGGTCGCAGAGGCTCTATCTACGACGTTCCGTACAACCCAGCGCAAGCGAGCTCGACAAGAGATGCTCTCGCGAAAGCGATATACAACAACCTTTTCGAATGGATCGTCTCCAAGGTCAACGTCTCGATGAAACCTAGAGCTACTGCAGCTCAACTCATTGGTATTCTGGTAAGTTCCGTGCTTCCTATCACATACAGTATACTTATCGTCACCCTTAGGATATCTTCGGGTTCGAAATCTTCGAGGTGCCGAAGTTGCTTCCTATGACTATGCTCTACGCTGACTCCGAGATCCTAGGATAATTCATTCGAGCAGTTGTGCATCAACTACGTGAACGAGAAGCTACAGCAGATCTTCATTGAGCTGACGCTCAAGACGGAGCAAGATGAATACGTGCGCGAGCAGATCAAGTGGACACCGATCAAGTATTTCAACAACAAAATCGTGTGCGACTTGATCGAAGAGAAACGGCCGCCTGGCATTTTTGCTGCTCTCAACGACGCTTGCGCCACAGCACACGCCGACCCCACTGCTGCGGATAACAGTTTCATCCAACGTACAGCCTCCCTAGCATCGAATCCTCACTTCGAGTCTCGGGGTGCGCAGTTCCTTGTTAAACACTACGCTGGTGACGTGATGTATAACGTCGCTGGTATGACGGACAAGAACAAGGATCAACTTCTGAAGGATATCCTGGATCTCATCGGCTCGAGCAGCAACCAGTTCCTCCAGGGTTTGTTCCCTGACCGCCCCGATCCTAATAGTAAGAAGAGGCCTCCTACTGCTGGAGACAGGATCAAGGTATGTGTTTCTCAAGTGTCATGTTGCACGACTGACTGACCATGCTCGTACAGTCGTCAGCCGGTGCACTCGTGGAAAATCTCATGCGCGCACAGCCGTCGTATATCCGTACCATCAAGCCCAATCAGAATCGCAGTGGGACCGAATATGACACTAAAGCCGTACTTCATCAAGTCAAGTATCTTGGTCTGCAGGAGAACATCCGTGTGCGCCGTGCTGGTTTCGCGTACCGTAACACTTTCGAAAAGATGGTCGAGCGATTCTATCTGCTGTCGCCCTCTACGTCGTATGCGGGTGAATACACCTGGCAGGGTGACGCGAAGTCAGGTTGCGAGAAAATCCTTACCGATACAGGCATCGCGCGAGATGAGTGGCAAATGGGCGTGACGAAGGCCTTCATCAAGAATCCTGAAACCGTACGCTTTACTGCGCCTTTTGTTTATCTGCTTACTGACAGGCCCGTAGCTCTTCGCTTTGGAAACCATGCGTGACCGTTACTGGCACAACATGGCAGGTCGCATCCAGAGGGCCTGGCGTAACTATTTGCGCTACAGGAATGAGTGCGCTCGCCGCATCCAAAGGTTCTGGAAGAATAACAAGGAGGGTCTCGAGTATGCGAAGATCCGGGACTATGGTCACCAGATTCTTGCCGGCCGAAAAGAAAGGAGGCGGTTCAGTTTGGTCAGCTATCGACGATTCATGGGAGACTACCTGGATGTCAACGGCAAAAGTGCATTGGGCGAAGAACTTGCCAGTATCTGTGGCACTTGTAAGCTGCCCATGACATATGATACCATTCAGATGCTGATCGCCATCCTGTCCAGCTGAGAAGATTGTATTCAGCTCAAGAATCCAGGTCTTGGTCTCGAAGTTCGGTCGATCAAGCAAACCAAGTCCGCGTTATCTGCTAATGGTGATTATCTACTATTCACTTGCCACCACGTAGCCCTACTAATGCTCCTACAAGACTGAGAAAACTCTCTATATCCTTGTCACCAATGCCAAAGAGGGTCGTACCGTTACTTCTGTCGAGCGGAAGGTGACGCTGAGCAGCATCAAATCTATTGCAATGTCGAACATGCGAGACGATTGGATGGTATGTTCTACATGTTCTGCTTCACACGCCGCTAATGATAGCTTTTCCAAGGCATTGAATCTTGGTCCTACAGAAGAGGGCGATCCGCTGATCAGCTGTGTTTTCAAGACAGAGCTCGCCACCCACATGCTGACATTGACCCAAGCTCGGATTCAAGTAATCATCAGCCCAACGTGCGTACTTCGCTTGGCGCTGTCTTGTCACTGACTAACGTCATAATATCACACAAACAGCATCGAGTATACCAAGAAGAAAGAGAAGAAGGATGTCGTCAAGTTCATCAAGGATGAGACTGTGACTAGAGGTGATCATTACAAAAGTCACACAGTCCATGTTCCCTCGGGAGAACCCCCCAACAGTCTCTCTCGTCCTCCTGCGAAGCGTAAAGAAGGTGTTGTGCGGCCAATCACACAAGGCAAACTATTGCGCAAAGGAGGACCGGAGGTATGTTTCTTCTCTCGGTTTTTGGCCAGGGTCTCACGAATGCTTTTTTAGAAGAAGCCTGGAGCAGCTGCGCGACCAAAGCCAGCGGCACAGCCCTTACCTGGGAAGTCTGCACCTGTCGCTGCCAAGCCCCCTCCATCTTCTGTCCCTTCCGCTAGTACCGCGCACCGAACACCTGCACCCACTAGGGCAGCGGTTCCACCACCACCACCGCCTCCACCGCCCCCCAAGGCTGAACCAGAGCCAGAAGTGGAACAATACAAAGCTAAGTTTGCATTCGAAGGGCAGGAAGGCGAGATGTCCTTGAAGAAGGACGACATCGTAGAGCTCGTCGAGAAAGATAACAACGGGTGGTGGCTAGTCAAGAAAGGCAGTCAAGAAGGCTGGGCTCCCAATAACTATCTTGAACTAGTTCCTCCCAAACCGAAGGCTGCCCCTGCCCCTCCGCCACCTCCGCCGCCGCCTCCACCTGGTCCTGGAGCTGGGGGCCGACGACCTCCTTCTATGTCCTCTGCGCCGGGTGCTCCTCCAGCTCCCCGCGCGCCAGCAGCTCCTACGGTCAAAGTCACGGCGAAAGCCATTGTGGCCGACGCATCTGCGAAGCCAATATCTGTCTTTCCTGGCATGGGCCCTTCAAATGGTTCGGCTGCGCCTTGGAAGAGAACAGCCTCGGCTGCTACTCATGACTCGCAAGACAGCACTCCAAGCAACTCACGGCCTTCTAGCTCCTTGGCTGCTAAACACGCCCCTCCTCCACCAGTAGCTTCTAAGCCGAAACCGGCTCCCCCTCCTATTGGTCACAAACCGGGGGCTCCAGGAGCTCCCAGAATCCCCGGTAAGCCACCTGTACCCACAGCCTCTCGTCCGCCGGCAGCTGCGCCCGCGCATAAATCTGGCGGCGTCGGTAAGCCTGCGGCTGTGGGCGGCCAACTAGATTTAGCTGCAGCTGTGAGTTACTCATCTTTCAGTCGCATCAAGATGTTCGCTGAAATATTCTCCTAGCTGGCGAGGCGTGCACAGAAAATAGCTGAAGATGACTGAGCATGACATGTTAGATTTGTAGTGACCTAGTACGCTCGACTAACACAAAGACCGAGCTGGGATGTAATATATAGGATATAGAGGTATCATACGTTTGACCCATAAGACCGACCGCTGGAAAGCATCACTTAGCAGTCACATCCGATCTTCCCGTCTTGCTCTTTACCACACGTCCGCAAGGACCAGGTAGTCAATTCGGAAACACGGAGCTCGTCCATTGCACTGTGTCTGACTAAGTCCAACCAACAAACAGGGATCTACGCCTAATATCTTTCTTGTCTTCGTTGCGTCACTCGTCTATATAAGGAATGAGACGCCCGTTGATGAAACCTAATTTGGAACTTCGTGCTGGAAACGTAATTGAGTGTTGGGATATATGGCCAAGGAACTTCACCACCACCAGTAGATAGGGAGATCCCAAGTGATGGTTGGGATAAGTCAGCACCTCGTCCAAGTCAGTGTGTGCATGCCCGCAGCAACATAAGAGATGGTGACTGTCAAGAACAAAACAGCAATTGGCCAAGCGCTGAACTTCGAACAGCTATTGGAAGCGCTCGGCTTTGTGGCGTCAAGCACAATGATTGATGCACTGTCATACAAATTTCCAAGGCAATGTGACCAGTTGTTTATTGTACAAATTGTTGATGGTATGAGATGCAACAATTTCCATCCCAAGTCCCTCCAATCCCCCCGCTCACGCTTCGCATGCTCGAGCGCAACTCTGGAAGTGTTATGATGGAGAGTCAGCCTAGTTCGTAGTCGCGGTGGTAAACGGCGTGGTCGCGAAGCCGACGCGGTTGTTGCCAGTGTCTGAGAGCGAACAGTACTCAATGCTTTAGATCGGAGAGACTTGCGGGGAGACTTACCAAAGACGCTATAGAAGCGTTCGAGGAAGACCTGTCCAAGGATGAAGTCGAGACCTTCGCCAGTGTGCGAGCCGATGTCGTTCACGATGAGGTAGATGCTGCTGGAGGAGCCACCAATCACAGTGTTCAACGAGCGCTATGTGACATGGGACTTGGTTAGTACCATCACTGAACAACTTGGTACAAATTGTGCTTACAGGCAAGATCTGTGCATTGGGAGTGAGGGTGAAAGTCTCTCCGCCGATAGTGAATACCAAGTTCTGCAGCTTGGCGAAGTTGGCGCTAGAGATCCTGAGAAGGCCGGTGTTCTCGTCAAGAATGGCACCAGTCGCCTGCTCGTACCTGCTGAAGGCATCTACGATGATACAAATATGTTCATGTATTGCATGAGCAGGAAGGTGAAGAACAGCTTACCAGTAGCAATCAAGAGTAAGGTGGTACCAGTGTCGACGACACCTGCGGTGGTCGAGGAGATGGTCGTGGAACCGTACTTGATCGACTGGTTGATACCCCAGTAGGACGAAGCAGGCTGAGTTGAGGTGACGGGGCTGAAAGCGGATTTAAGTACTCAGAAGTGCACTCTGGGAGGATTTACTCACGTATAGGTAATAGAGCCGGTGAACTTGCTGGAGTCGGTGCCACCGAAAGTGAGCTCACCGTTTGTGGACTCCTCCGAGGTTGTGGGTTCGAACGAGACCGCAACCAAGTTGGAAGAGATGAGGCCCTGCGAGAAGGCGTTTCCGGTGACTGAATTTCGCTATCGTTAACGAATTTGGTCAAAATCACAAGTATCCAAACTCACCCGTGGGGATGGTCTGACTTGTCCCTGGGCTGAGCGTGTCTTCTGTCAAGTCGAGTGGGCCAATGCTAAAACAAGCATGAGATCTGGACTGGGAAAGAGAGAGGTCGCGTCGACATACCCGAGGATACCATCGACACCCGAAAAACCTGATGATTTGGACGCGACACCGACGCCCTGTTTAGGAATAACCAATGAGCCGAGAGTGACCGTGTCCGTGTATTCAGTGCCGGAGAAGCTCCCAGAACCATATGATACCGACTAGAACAGCGAGACGTCATCAATTTTCGTCTTCACGATATCACAAGATTTTCGCTGACGCACCACGCNTCTTCACGATATCACAAGATTTTCGCTGACGCACCACGCTGTTGCTGGTCTTGACGCTAGTCGAAGTAGTCTTGTATTTCGTGCCAGCGCCAACCCACGTGTTCGAGCTACCGGTGTCGACGATAAGCTGATCTGATGAGAGCCACTTATGTCAGGCATAGTAGAGAATAAACAGCACAATGTTTCTCACAGGTGCTAGCGGGGCTGCCAACGCCAACCTTGATATATTCATGTCAGGTTATGCAGCTCAAAGAAAGCGCACAATATACATACGGTGGCTATGTAGCTGAAAAGGTCGTTAGTAACGGGCACACTGACAGCGCGAGGCTCGAAAACAACAGGGGTCGTGCGGGCCTTGAGAGCCTTGACGCGAGCAAGGTCATTCTTCACGATATTCGCAAAGCCTGTGGTGTTCACGACCTTGACGAAGGGCAAACTGAAATGACTCCCTGGGGCGACGACCGGGGTCGCTGCCACAGTGAGGGCGAGGGTTAGGAACGCGATGAAGGACGAGGCAAACACCATGGCTGGAGAGGGAGGAACTTGGAGTGAGAGCTGTGAGCTGGAGAATAGAGGCACATCCCACAATCCTTATATAATGTCCATGAATGTCCATTCGAGGTAGAAAATTGAGAGCCAGGCGGGTGGCGATGTGATGCATATGCACACATTGTGAATGATACTGCTATCGCGCACAAATACGTGCGCGGGGTATGTTTGAGGCATCGTCCATATGGATAGGAGCACGAGCCAGGAGCACGGACCGAAATGAGCATCCGGACGATGGTAGTTGGTGGCGTCCTATGCAGAGCTATGCACCGAGCTCCTTTCGCCATGGACTGAGCTTTCCCAAGTGCTAGATGCGAATCGACGGTAGATCCTAATAACGAATACCTATTCAATGCCGCGCTGATAGAATTTTGAGTCTGGATCAACTTGACTTCTGTGAAGTACTGAGAACTCAACTGATGATAGCGTCAACCAGAGTTTGCGCTAGCGGGCCATACTCGGGACGCTTCCGAGCTGCCAAAAAAATCATGTTGCGTAGACCCACACAAGGACTAGTCTGTGCGCCGATAGGACAAGTGTATGGCTGCGTATGTTCGCCTCCACTCAGATCCGCTATGATCGTCTATCATCGCGATACACTAGTACGGTGTCCATAAGTACTTGTCGTGCAGCAGAGTTGCTCAAAGCTGCGACCGATGGCATCAGAGTGGAAAATGTCGCGGAGTAGTTGCAGAACGCACCGTTTGTGCAATCTATATCGAGGACACGAGCAAGAAAATTTGACCTGCGGTGTATGTCTAGATAGAGTCTAGCATCAGGCTTCACATGAGACATAATTATGGGAATCTTTGACTCGTACGAGGATCTAGTATAACATGAAACAAATCGTGAAGACTGAATTTTCCTGTATGCGGTATTCCTAATTATGATTGCTGAAGTCCTGACTCCCGAGTACTTGAGGTACTGAGAGAGGGAGTATCAGAGACCACTGACCAGAGTCTGTCGAAACTTAGAATTTGCGAGATAAGTACTTACTGTATGACAAGCGCCCATCTATGTTCAGCTCTTGTCTCCGACGGCGACCACTTTGGCCACACACTTCTCGAACGACAGCTTGCTGGAGCCAGATGCTCGAGGAGCTTGTATAGGATGTCTCCCGGAAAACATGGTCTATTGTTCATCGCCCTATTGGTATGCATAATACCTGCTGCATCCCGTCTTCTAGTGTCACCTATTGTGGTCCTCCTTCTATCACCGGTTATACTGCTCTTAGCTGCGGTTTCCTTCATATTGCTCAATGTTGTATTGGCGTACTTCCTAGACGCAGAGCGGACGGTCTCTCCTCATCCTCTGCATGTCACTGCGCGACCTTTTGCTTTCTCGACGCCTGCAGCCTGGCAGGCTGTCCTGATACGTTCACAATGGTCCCATAAACCCCCACAATCTCTCTATCCTCTATTTCCGGAATCTCCTACCGTGTCAACAGCGCTGAATGACATACTCATCATGATTGTCAGAGATTTCGTTTTAACCTGGTATCGCGACCTGTCAAGTTCTCCTTCATTTCCAACTGCTGTCTCAGGCACTGTCCACAGCTCGTTGCAGAGAGTATTAGCGAGAGCAGCGACCTTGGATATACCCGGTCTTGTAGTCAAGCGAATATTCCCCAAGATCACCGCACACATCGAACAGTTCCGCGAGTCCGAGATGGCACTTCGAGGAGCAGGATTGGAACGGCGGTTGACACAGTCTGAGGAATTAGATCTCTTACTTGCTAGTCGCTATGCAACACGCGGTGGTGGGAAGCTGCATCCTGCGGTGGACAACCTGTCTTCGACCTTCACCAAGCAAACCGAAGAGAATCATCTCCGCGAACTCATAGGAAAGGCTCTTCCTTACATCCTTCCGGAGAAAGAGGCACGCAGTGAGACGTTGAAGATCGTAGTTCGTGAGATACTTGCATGTTCGGTGCTGCACCCCATCATGGATGTTTTGGTGGATCCTGATTTCTGGAATCGGTCGATAGACCAGGTGGTGCGTATATCAACTGTCTTCTTTCTTGAATTCGCTTACAACCTTGTGTGTGTAGGCTGGTGCAGCCATTCGTCAACAGTATGTTTACTTCTGTCCTACGATGTAGCGATACTCACGCATGTCATTCTACAGGAAGCTGATATCGAAAGTACGTAATGTCCTGGAAGCACAGCTCCCTCGTACCCATCCGCATACGGAAGAACCCAGAATCCCCACTGCAGATAGAATCACTATCCGCACCGATGCCAAACAGTTTGAGTCATTCCTTCGCAGTATCAACCGTTGTTCATCCCTCCTCGACGCGCGTCGACTGAAGAATGATGTAATGGGCGAGATCAGAAGAACTAGGGCATTGCTCGGTGTGTGATACAGTCTTCTGACATCGAACGAGAGGCACTCATCAGTGAGCACAGCGAATCATGAGAAGGAGGATTGGATAAATGGCGAGAAGACTGAAGATATAGTCGCTTTCTTGGACAGACTCTACACTGCCAAGCGGAAAGTCGAGAAGCGAATCGTGGTCCTTGGGGGTGAGGCAGATCCGGTATGTAGTCGATTACCCAGATAGGCACACGAATAGTCTAACACACAAGCTGTAGAGAACAGCTACCTCTGTGAACGAACCTGCCATGGACTCGCGTGTATCACTGCGAGAGGTTCTAACCAATCCCACCTCTCTATCATACTTCATGGAGTTCATGGATCGTCGAAATCGGTCTTTATTGGTACAGTTCTGGCTGACGGTAGAAAGCTTCAAAAATCCATTGGAATCAGTCGACTCAGGAAGCGACGACGACGAAGACGAGCCCGTGCGAGATCCTTCGATATCAAATACGCTGAAAGAAGACATTTCTATGATGAACGAACTATACTTCTCTGGCCTGGCAGTTGAGCCTGCGCTCTCCGTCGTTTCCCAGAAGTACATCAACTCGATCCGCTCCTTCGGCACGGAAGAGGAGACCGTCACTCCTGCGGCAGAGCGGAGGGTACGACGGAGCGTAATGCTCGCGCAAAGACAGGTAGAGCGAGAAATGGAGCAACAGGACTTCGAGGACTTTCAGCGCTCCGAGCTGTGGTTCCGCGTTATCAGCGAGACAGAGCTAAGCACCCGGAAATTGAGTCCGGATGTGTTACGCACGCAAACCATGGTTGAAGAGGCGCACCGGAGACCGACAGAACTCCCGCGGAGTGAGACGGCACCTCCAGGTATGAGATTCATGCGATCGACCAGCCCTGCGCCTTACACAGTCTCGGAAACGCATGAACATGCTGTCACCCCTCCTTCATCTGGTCTCGTGTCAGTCCCTACACCAGCCGCGCGTATTGCTCCATCCAACTTGGAGCTCCTCATGTCGCCCTCGCCCGAATCGCACGCCTCGTCTTCACGCGCTCCTCTATTTGCCGATCCCGAGGACGCAAAATTTGACGCGGCACTGGAGGCACAGTCACAGCGAATGGAGGCTATTCAAGCTGCTTTGACGGACATAATCGCGTTAGATCGGCACGAGAATCCATCGACAGAAGGTGTCTCAGACGGTGGCTCACTCAATGCAAGCTTGATCATGACGGAGCCCAAGGCTGACGCAGGGTCCGACGAAGAGCCTGAGGCGGAAGATCGCAATGAAGAGCACTCTGATGGACATGGATCTTTCCAGCTCGCTGGCCCCGGAGACTTACACCTGTCATATGAGATCGAGCGGCTCGGTAACAAAATCAACAACTTGCAAACGCAGGAGGGGATGCTCGACACGCTGATCAAGAAGGCCGAGCTCACAGGAGATGCGCAGGAGTTGCGGCTCTTACAGAAGTCGAAGGCGTCGCTGGCCCGAGATTTGCGCGAGCTCAACTTCCAGAAGAGCCAGTACGAGCAGCAGGAGTCCGCTAATCGCCTGGTGTCTGACCGGACGAGGATCTCGATCGTGAATTCTACGGTGGGCGAGGAGGACGGGAAGTCCGTCGTGCGGTATCTGGTTGAGATTCAGCAGCTTGCCTCGGACGGGAGTTTCGCCTCTGGATGGGTTGTGGCAAGGCGGTATAATGAGTTCTTCCACATGCACAACAAGTTGCGAGATCGCTATGCCCTTGTGCGCGGCCTTGATTTCCCGGGAAAGCGACTTGTAACATCGCTATCGGGGAGCTTCGTCGACTCTCGCCGCGTTGCGCTGGAGAAATATATGCAGGTACGTTTGTTTTTTATACCGTCGATGTCTTGAAGCTGAGCAGACCCGCAGAGCCTCATTGCGATCCCTGCGGTTTGTGAGAGCGAAGAGCTTCGCTTGTTCCTCTCGCGCGACTCGCCTTTCATCGCAGCCTCCTCTGCACATGCCAAAACCACAGGACCTCGCAAGGGACTTGTCAGGACAATGTACCAGTCGGTCGCCGAAAGCATCGATGACATGTTCTTTGGCCCGTCGATGCTCGATGTCATCATACAGCGCCTTACCACACAGGCAGCAGAACTTGTCGGTATCGTAGGAACGGGTGTACACGATGAGGACCTCGTGGCACAGGCGCTGCGTGCGTCTGCGAAGACGGCGGAAGACGGCCTTTTACAGTTACCTGGTGATCTCAAGCCGCTCGATGGGGAGACGAGTACTTCGTCATTCTCGTCACCGATATGTGACCTGATTCTGGCTGTGTTCGAGCTGAACAAAAAGAACAATTGGTTAAGACGGCAGGCTATCGTCATTATCCTGCAGCAGGTGTTTGGTGGTACGATCGAGAGGTTTGTCGATTTTTGTTCAGTGCCAAGGTTCTCGTTTGAGCTAACACCTCCAACAGGAAACTCCGTGAGACCGTGAAGGGGATGCTGGACGAACCTCATCTGATGTCATATATCGGAATATTCAGAGATGCTATGTGGGAAGATGGGCAACTCAAGACTGGCGGTACACCTCGGACGGCAGAGGAGAAGCTGCGCACGCGCGACGATGCAAACAAGAAGCTTTCAGCACTCATACCAGGTACGCAACGCAGATGACCGTCATGCAGGATCGTGTTGACTTGTCGTTCACAGATCTCGGTGCCAACATGATTGGACGGTCCAATGCACGTCGTGGTGCTCGGAGGTTATTTGCCGTCCTACAGAACCGCCGCCTAAACCAACATCTGTTGTATATGATTGTGGACGAGGTAAGTCATCTCTGAATATCCTCACACGTCGATCAACCAATTTCAACAGATATTTGCCGCGCTTTTTCCCGAGTCACAATGACGCATAAGTTATGGGCTGTTACCTATACCCTTGATCCTTTGATATACCCAATCCCTTGTAAAGCCAGCATTTCTTCAATATGCCTAAACATCGGTTGCTTCTATCTTATCAGGTTTTGAAGCCCCAATACAGTCAAGACAAGGTGGCCAGCGAGCATCGATAGTGGCAGCTCTGATTGATTTCCCGCTTCCTGCTTTCTCTGCTCAATGTAAGCGTTTTGGAAGGATATCTTGTTTTGCTTTGTGGCCAGTGGCCACTAGCTGTTTAGTAGTTGCCTGCAGAGCAGGAATGAGACGCGACTATTATTGTACAAGACCAAGAACCCGTGGCACAGTGGTAGCGCGTGAGATTCCAGTAGGGATTTCCTCAAGGTCATCCGTTCGACTCGGGTCGGGTTCACTTTTTGACGTTTTGCATCCGACAACTATCAAGCAGCATTAAAATAAAACAAATTTAAAAAAAACTATCAAGCAGTACACGTCGTGCATCTGTGCGCAATTTATGTTCTTTGCGTCTCTAATATATGCACGTGCACAACGGCGTGATAGTGTTAACTAGAGCTGGATTCGAAGATCCATCCGTCTTCCTTCAACGTTTCGACCGCCTTCGACGCCATTTCTTTCGGCACCAGGACATAATCCGTGTTCCTGTTCGTGATAACGCCTGTATCAGATCTTGATTTGTTTTTTCTCTGTTGGAAGGCTCACCAGGTAGACACAGCAAAGATAGGCACGCCAGCCAGTTTCAGCGGCGTACTGAAATTGCACATAACTCCCGTGATGCCTATTTTCGCCGTCAATCCATGGGTCATTCTGAGCCCTATCGGTATGAACGAACCAAAGTCCATGGGACCCGCTATCTTGATGCATCGCCACGTCGCGTCCGCATCGTTGTCATCTGCTTCAAGAACGAGCGACACCTCTTCGTTTGTCCTAGTTATCGAAACAAACCTCCCGCCACTGTCTGCTAGTAGTTTGCAATAATAATCGGGCACTGGTTCAGCTGCGTTCTTCTGCTCGACCTTAAACGGCCGCGGCAGAAGAGTGAGACGGAACGCAGGATGGTCTGATGGTGGAGGTGGAGCCATTGGATCAGGTTAAGTCTTAGCGGACGAGGCGCCAACACGGACATGCGAGTCATAAAAATTGCAAAGGGGCCGATCTGTGTCGGTTCAAGAGTAGGTACGTATCAAGCTAAGGCTACAAAGTCCACTCCAAGACCATTCATCTATGTCAATATGCTTTGGAGTTGAAACAGTTGCGCTAGTGCATTCAGAGTTCGTATACTATTGACTACACGGTCTTCTCAGTCCCACCTGGAAGGATTTCCAGTAGACGCGGTGTTGGACTTGGGTGGATATTTGATGTCGGAGGACTTGCATGTGCCCTTCTCTGGTGCATCTACGAGTTGTATTAGCAAATATCCCTATCATTCCCGTCATGCAGCTACTCACCGATGGGGACAAACTCGCCATCAATGAGGGATCCCTTCAAGTTGAAGTACCAGCTAATCTGGTTCAAAACGTGACCTTCGCAGTTCAAAGCAGGCGTCACGCCCGCTGCTTCTGTCAAAGCGTCGACGAGAGTGGACAACTCGTATGTCGTGTCACTATCCGGTGTTATGCCAGCAGAGGCGAGCCAGTCATAGGTCGGGAGTGTCTGATTCATAACGAGTTAGTATGACTCGATATGCGCGTGGAACCATGCTAATGACCTGGAATAGGTTTACAACGGTGGTGAAAAACGCTACCGCCTGGTCATACATGCAATGTCAGTCATCCGAACATACAGAGCGAGTGGAACACACCTCTGCTCCAGTGGGGCTACCGCTTGGAAGGCAGGAAGGAGTTAGAGTGCTAAATATTTCACGTCAAGAGGGCCGACAACGCTTTTATTTTGGGGGCATATATACCTATAACAAGTGCCGTGTGTACTCCATTCGTGCTGTGACATATATATGGTCAGCGGAGGCACAAACGGTTTCTGAGCTGCAGGAAATGACAAACCTCCCAGAATTGTTCATTCTGCCCATCGATATCAACCCAGTACTGGAGAATTTGTAGATTCAGTGTCTGTTTGTGCCCCGTATGAGAAAATCGCTTGCCGTATCCATGAAAGCGAGGGTTTCCAATGCTCCTGAGGCAGTCAGCAGCTGTTCGGATGGTTTAGTAGCTATGTTAGATACATCGCCAAACAGATCCATACCCCGGAGATATCCGTGTAAGCACGGGAAGGGTCGCAATTCTCTACATAGCTACCGTCGCAGCTTGTGAAGAAGCAACATAAATCGTCTTGAGGCAAATTTAGAGGTGTATAAGGC
Organism: Phlebia tremellosa; assembly: GCA_011032875.1. Lineage (NCBI taxonomy): Eukaryota > Fungi > Basidiomycota > Agaricomycetes > Polyporales > Meruliaceae > Phlebia > Phlebia tremellosa. The sequence goes on along the minus strand of JAAIFI010000189.1, from coordinate 33,337 downwards.
GTACTTGTCTGGCCAAAGACCTTGAAGACGGTGGAGTCAATTTAGTCATTGTTTGAATATGATGATAACCTACCGTGAATGGTCCAACTATCTGAGGGACCTGTGGACGGGTTTGTATCCCAGAACTAAGATAGGGTAAGGATGAGCTGTGTATATGTTCACGGTAGTGACTTACTTGAGTTTGCAGTAGAAGTCCCTGTAAATGATCAGCCCACATTACGTCTTGGGCTTGAGCATCAAATACAGCACTTACACCTGGAGATTCGAAACAACACAAGTTGGTCTCCATGCTTGCGTTATGGCATGAAATTTGTCCGTTGATACCGCAGCTGGGGCTGATAATCGGGAATACGCTCATCGAGTCTACTTCATTGACGTAAAGATTAGCCAGAGACAACCCCATGAGAGTACCAGAAAACAAGGCCAGTGCGAGCATAGCAACTTGAATGACTTCGAGCTGATCAAGTTGTGGTTGACTGCAAGAGGAGGAGGTTGAATATAGCTTGTCGTCAGTCGTCGTCTCTCTCTTATAAGCATGTCCAAGACGTGAAGCATGCTGAAACCATCGCCGATGCGTAGAGAAGACGTGAAGAATCATCAAGACCGACGATTTGGAGCTTCTTTATCGATCCAACCTTGCAATTAATGGAAGGAACGTGCGCGCAAGGATCCATGAGATAATTGACAGCAATATGATGATTACTTGGTGCAAATACCACTATCAAATGAGCTGAAACACAAATATGAGGCTATTGGACATTTAATGCATACATATAAAACAATGTTACCTACAAGTTGCTTGACATCAGACGAGGTTTATCGCGATTCGAGAGTCGCCACCTAAGCGCCAGTGAGGAACACGCCGGAACCTGCCGGACGCTCCGTGCCGTGATGCATTTAACGGCCCGGTTGTGCTACATTCGCTTGCCGACCGTCCTCCGTGCTACCAAACGTAAGTAAGGCGAAGCCGTGAAGTCGGCCGGCGTTGTGGTAAGTCACTCCATAGACAAGTCTCTCATGGACAGAGAACTAACGTGTATCAGATTTGCATCCTCACTAAGATATGTATCAAGTCGAGACTGAACGTTTTGTTCTTCCGAATCGAAACGGTCACAGTGGGCGATCATTCGTACAGAGTCCGTCATACACGCTTTCACGATCTTTTGGACCATATTGTCGATTGAACAGTTCCACTACGTAAAAAGAGTGAAAAGCGTCCAGAAGTCTATGCGATTACATAACTTACTGCACTCAGGAGCTAGATTTGGTAGGATACCTGATGTGGGAGGACTTGCACGAGCCTTTCTCCGGCGCATCTGCGAGTTCCATCAGTTATGCGCCAAATTCCTGCTTGTAATGCAATTACTCACCAACAGGGACAAACTCGCCGTCAATCAGGGATCCCTTCAAGTTGAAGTACCAGCTGATCTGGTTCAAGCTGCCACGTTCGCAATCCAAGGCAGGTGTCACACCCGCCGCGTCCCTCAGAGCGTCCACAATTGTAGATAGCCTGTATGATTTGCGATTGTTCGGTGTGATGCCGGCGGAGGCAAGCCAGTCATAAGTCGGAAGTTTCTGGTCCCTAGCGTGTCAGTCGTACGCGCTATAAACTTCAGATTGTAATCACCTGGAACAAGCTTGTAACGGTCTTGAAGAAAGCTACCGCCTAGTATATCATTATCATGAAGATTTAGTTTCTAAGCAATCTGGATAAGCAAGAAAAACAAACCTCAGCTCCCGTGGGGCTGTCATCTGGGAGGCAAGAAGGCTCCAGTGTACTGTATGTGTATATTAGTCGAGTGAGCGATTATCGTATTGTGTGGCTTCATGATGCACCTGTAACACGTGCCGTGTGTACGCCACTCGTGCTAGTTGAGTACTAAGTGAGCGGGCAGAAAACTTGCATACGGACGAAAACAACCGACCTCCCAAAACTGTTCGTTCTGCCCGTCGATATCAACCCAGTACTGAAGGCAACAAATGAGTACCTCACAGCAGTCTCCACGCGAGGGAATGAATTAGTTACTTACCGTGTTCATGAAGTCGAGAGTATCCGATGCTCCTTGGCTTTCCAGTAGCTATGCTCCTTATTAGCGTGACCCTTACATAAATTCACTAGCGACCCGACACGTACTCCAGCGATATCCGTGTACGCGCGAGAGGGGTCGCAATTCTCCACAAAGGTACCATCACAGCTTTGGAAGAAATAGCGTTAAGTCTACTTCAAGCTATGTCACACAAGGATGAACATACTTGTCGGGCCAAAGACCTTGAAGACGTCGAGTTGCAGTCAATATTGACATTCTGAGGTGGTAGTGCTAGTGACCCACCGTGGATAGTCCAACTGTCCGTTGGCCCCGAGGAGGGGTCGGTATCCCAGAACTAGAACGTGGTGAGGGTGAGCTATTTATATTTCCTCGTTCGCCACGGCGCAGTACCTGAGTTTGCAACAGTAAGCCCTGTGAACGTTCAATGTCCATTCGGCCTGAGAGCTCCGATGGGGACAAAATGACACTCACTCCTGGCGACTCGAAGCAACACAGGTTCGTCTCCATGCTTGTATTATGGCACGAAAGCCCAGTGTTGCCGCAGCTGGGGCCAAGTGAGAAGACGCTCATAGGTGATACTTCAGTGACGTAGGGTTTAGCCAAGGACGAGCCCGCGAGGGTGCCCAATAGCAAGGAAGCTGCTAGCATGATGATTTGTTTCGCTGTCCAGGAGGGTAAAATTATGTGGGAAGGTTGGGGAAAATTGGTCGTCCTCATGTTTTTATATGTGCAGCCTCCCGCCCAGGGCGAGGACGGGAAGTATGTTGGGAACATCGGTAGTTCGCACAGAGAGCGACCGACCTATCGCAACCAAACTAAATCAGCTTCTCGTGCTTCCAATCCTGAAGATGCGCCCTGAACAATAATATCGAGGCCTGGACGGAGCCACATGCGTCACGAAGAACTAGTAAAGATCGGACACCATGTTCCCAGGAATAGTCGACACTGGAGTGCATGATGATATTGTTCAGACCATAGCAAATATGCAAACCTTCCGCTGACATATGAATGCTGTCAGACATTGAAATAGTAATAAACAATTACTGACCCTTTGCTCAACACGCCAGATGGTTTCAGGATCTGCGAGAGGATTACGGCACTAGGTAAGGAAAAGACCATCATTACTACCCTGCGGAACCGCTTCGGCACACAAGACATGAGTGTCTACCCCACACAAACGTTCCTCGTTGTACTGCAAGCTGACATCGATCGAGAACCTGCGAAGCCGTTCTCCAGACGCCCACCGCAGTCTCGTCGCTTGGGCGGGTGTAGCTAGAAATCCCTTATGCCTGCCAAAGGTCTGTAATAATCTGTTCAGTGATGTAACGATTCTCAACGCTGGTACCACAGGAGGAAGGTAAGACAAGAAACCAGGCTATGAAGGGCACTGTGTCATTCCCTGTAGCTGCATCGAAGCCAGGGCGTCTCAGGCCGCATGGGCACTCCTGCTCATAAATAGAAACCTGCGAGGAGCTAGATCTGTATCCGTGTATGAACGTGCGTATGAAATTGAGCCTAAGAACTCGTCCGAAGGACTGTCAAATACCGTAGTATTTAAGTCTGTCCGTTCTCACGTCGAAACGATCGCGATCGTGTAGTCGTTGGCATGGCCGCTCCCCGTAAACACCGTCACCTGGGCCGTGCCGCTGGGTGTGCTATCACTTGTGAATGCCGTGGATCCTTGGAAAGCGAGGAGCAGGGCGCCGCCTGAAGACACCTGATATGCCGATCTGTCAGGCTATATCGCTCAGTAAGAGCTACAATGGAACTCACGGCTGAGAACGTGCTTGCAGTCGAAACGCTGCTGCCGCAGGTCAGAGAACCACTAGAGATGGCACACTTGCCCTTTGAGGTAGACAAGGTGAAGCTAGAAGCTGTGCCTGACAGTGTATATGTAGCGGGTGTCTGGACAGACCATGTGCCCGCAGTGAGTAGACCTCCGGTGGCAGGTTGAAGGTGAGCCTTGGCAGGAATGCTTCCCTGTAACGAGCCGGATAAGGCATATGCACATTCCGTGTGACCATAGTACTTACTGGAGTACCTGTGGGAGACGACCCTCCGCCCTATGTATGAAGACATGCTGATGAGACAAGTTTAAGCACTGCCGTCATCGAACTCACCGGGCTGCTAGTGGGGCTGCTTCCAACAGTAGTGGTGGGAGCGGGAGAGCCGCCGGATTTGGGAGGGTACTTGACGGATGACCCGCAAGAGCCTTTCTCTGCCGCGTCTACAACCCAGCGTTTGTCAGAGATGTCACCGTTCGTGCCCGCTAGGTACTTACCAATGGGAAGGAAGTCGCCGTCGATAACTGATCCTTTCAAGTTAAAGTACCAGCTGATCTGGGTCACGGTGCTCCCATCACAGTCCAACGAAGGCGTCACGCCCGAGGCTTCTTCCAAGGCGTTCGTCATCTGGGACAACGTGTAAGTTTTGCTGGCACTGGGCGTGATACCAGCGTTCGCGAGCCATTCGTAGGTTGGGAGCGTCTGGGAGAGGAAGTTAGCATAGCTTTACGAGCATAACGTGGGAAGCAATTGTCTACCTGGAACAATTTCACGACGGTCTGGAAGAAAGCTACCGCCTGCGATGTTCAGAGAGTCGGTTTCACAAACGAGCTAAGGACAATGAAAAACAGACCTCGGCTCCCTTCGGACTACCACTTGGGAGACAAGATGGTTCCAGAGTGCTGTTTATTCGTGTCAGCTGCGATGGAATAGTCGGGCTTCATCATGTTTGTCTACCTGTAACACGTGCCGTGGGTAGACCACTCGTGCTGAAAGTATAGAGTCAGAGAGAAAAGACAACTCTGGCATACAAAGAAATAGACGAACCTCCCAGAATTGCTCATTCTGACCTTCGTCATCGATCCAGAACTAAAAAAGCCGCACAGTTAGTATGCTTGTGAATCACGAGAGCGAACAACTTGCTGTTTCCATGAAGGAAAGTGTATCAGAGGCTCCTTGGGCGGTTAGCAACTACAACTACAAGTGAGTGGAGAACACGAGTAGATAAGAAAGTTGGACAGACACTGGAGATGTCGGTATAGTCACGAGAAGGATCGCAGTTCTCCGTGAATGTCCCATCACAGCTTGACAAGCAAACACGATAAGTTGAAATTCACGTGACACGTCGGTACATACTTGTCGGGCCAAAGACCATGGATCGTCCAACTGTTTGTTGGGCCTGTCGACGGGTCCGTATCCCAAAACTGAGAAGAGAATCTGTTAGCGCGAGCTAGCCATTGTTATGTTCGTAGCGAATACCTGAGTTTGCAAAAGCAAGCCCTATTAACGCGTTCATGTCAAATCAAGCTCCTAAAACCTTCAAGCACAACAGCAGCACTCACCCCCGGAGACTCAAAACAACATAAGTTCGTCTGCTTGGTGGTGTTGTGACAGGACGTCTGCCCGCTGATGCCACAACTTGAACTTATCCTTTTGAAGAGATCTAGGGGCCCTACTTCGCTGACGAGAGGACTGGCTACGGACGAGCCTGCGAGGGTGCCCAGGAACAAAGCGAGCGCGAGCATGGTAGTAGACTGCGCGGTTTCGACTCTCGGGCTATAATCCACAGGAAGAGCTTGGGGGCAGACCGTCCCTTCCTCCTTCCCCCCTCTGCTCTGTTATATCACGCTCCAGACGCAGACGATACAACCGGTCAGAAGCACGTTGGCACCATCATCGCCTCGCATGGTACGGCGGCAGCATCTTATCGCACCCGAACAATGTGCTTCGACGATGTGCGGGAATACAACACGATGTATCGCAGTACCGGCAACCCAGTAGTGGAGAAAGCATGCGTCGCGAAGCACCGTCGAGGACTGCTTTTCTAGAAATAGGCCAGGGAAGGTATATGATAGCATGATCACATAGCCTTGCAAGCGATTCGGGTTCTGAGACATATGGAAGCAGTCAATGTCCCTGCTATCTACTAAATCCAAGATACGATGGCTCCCACTCACCATTTGCTTTGCCCAGTTGAGATGGATACTATTGGTACGGTAGCTGACACCTCCGCACGCATGGCGCGTTGGCGCTTTTCGGGGGGCGGTTGCATGTGGAGCATGCAGGAGATCTGTACTAAAGAAAGGACGTTGTCAGTATTCTGTGAACTGGTTCCGGCCGGCAACTGCATATTCAAAAGCCGTGTGTGCCTGCAGTACACAAACGTTCATGGCTGTCCGCGTCGTGCAGAGAGAACTCGCGAAGCGAACGTAGACCATGCGTCCCGACACGTAAGCGCCCTCACTGCAACGCGGCCGCGGCCGGGCGTAGTTACTACACAGTCTCTAACTTGAGACCAGAGCTTCTTTCTCCTGAGGCGAGATGGTCAGCCTTCTGAGCGCAAGTTCCCATTTCTCAGATGCGTCGCACTGCAAGATCTTTGTTTCCCCGCAAATTGAAACAATTCCAAATAAGGTAGGGCTCATGCACAACCCGCTAGTATCATGTGATCGTGACTGTGTGTGACACTGCCAAAATGATCCATCACGCTTGAACAAGCGCGTACCGCTTGGCTACGCAAATCTGGTCTGTGGGTTGTAGCATGGTCCAAATCTCTTCTATAATTTATGTGCAACATAAGAGAGTACATAAGAATGCCAGTAAAATATATTTTGGTATACAAAACACCAAGAATATGACCGGGCACGATTTTAAGGCATTGTCACGCAAGTCACATGATACTAGCGGGTTGTGCATGAGCCCTACCTTAGATGGTAAGTAAAGATGGACAAACATATATAACCTGCACTCATCCAGGAGTTCCTTTAGCACCTCAACACATATCATACTCATCAAACCGCGTGCTACTGCCGAGCAGCGTTGACGAGCTTCGTGACAGACTCTATCCGGGTCCGCCACCCCTCTGCATAGAACATGCCAATCAAGCCGCTCACAAAGTCCCTGCGATACATAGCATATTCGTCAGCTCCATGTGCAACATGGATGAGTGATTAAACGTGCGTACCAGCTCTGTGAGATCGACCGTATAGGATAGTCGAGTGGCTTAGGGATAGAGGTCTGTATCAGCCAGGGCCATCGGTCAATCACAATGACTTTCGGGCTTGTCAGCGAACGCAGGCCCTCCGGTCCACCTGCAGTCAGAGCAAGATTTCACGTGAACGATCAAATCAGATAGTAAAATCACGCACCGAAGCGACCATATCCGCTCATCTTGACACCTCCAAACGGAAGATCTTGGCTGTAAATCGCATGAATTAATCGCATGGCCAGGTACCGTTCGTATCATCATACGTACTTCAACTAGTGCACAACCATCGCGTTAGTTCATGTGCGCTATCCGAGATGAACTTGGACTGATACATACATAAAATACGGCAAAATCGTTTATAGAGACCATGCCGCAATGGAGGAATTTGGCGACCTTTTCAACGCATTGTTCCTGGTCAGGGCCAAAGACGCTAGCGCCAAGCCCATACCATGTGCCGTTTGCAATCTCAATAGCTTGGTCCAAAGTCTCGTACTGTATGATAGTAGCAATTGGCGCAAACACTGGGGAAAAGTGAATTCAATATGATCCTGGTATTAGGTAGGCAAGAACCCTTACTTTCATGCTGAGCAAGATCCGATAGTGGGTCAACATTGCCGACCACAGTCGGGACGAAATATGCACCGGACTCATGGTACTGATGGTGAAACGGACCGCCTCCGCCTTCGACGTCGACAGTTGCCCCATGGTCAACTGCGGAAGCCACCACTCGCTGAAGATCATTAAACCGAGCCGTGTTGATCATTGCGCCTACGTCCACAGGAAAAACGAACCCGTCATTAGACTGCGGCAGCGAGGAACCCGGACGGAGTTCCTTTGCGCGTTCAGTAAGCAGGCTGTATATCTCCTCATACTGGGAGGAGTGAACGATGAGCCTCTCAATGCCGATGCAGTTCTGTCCAGCATTTTGGCTATAGATACGAACGTGAGTGCGTATTCCAGGCTATTGCCGAAGACACTCACAAAAGACCCCGCATCCACACGCTAGCATATTGCTCAATATTGGTGGAGGGCATAACAATGGCTGGATCTTTACCGCCGAGCTCAAGCGTAACAGGCGTGAGATGGTCGGTAGCAGCGATGGCAACCTTACGACCAACTTCCGCAGAGCCGATAAACGTGATATGCCTGATATCGGGCGACTTGGTCAGAGCCTCCGCCTGGTTCGGGTAGCAGCACACGAGCTAGAGAAGGAGGATATTTGAGTGTGCATGGACATCACGAGCGCGTTGCGCACCTGGACAAGCTCCTCATCCTGCCCACATGCGCGTAAACACTCTCTTATAACGTCGACGAACCACCTTGAGGACCATATCACTTGCTCGGAACATTTCACTACCACGGCGTTGCCAGCAAAAAGCGCGGCCATGATGGGAGACCACGCGTTGTGCAGAGCTGTGAATGTCGTGGTAAGTGATATGTCTGACCAAAAGCCATCTAACAAAGTGCGCACGATAGTTCCAGGAAACGATGGCAGCTACGACGCCTAGTGGTTCGTAGTAAACTTTGGCCGACTTGTAGAACAAGATCCAATTGGTGCTCCTAGACTCTGGCTTGAGGTAGTACTCTCCCCACTGTATCAAGTAATCCAATTTAGAACATGTCACCAGGATTTCACCCAAGGCCGCGTCGATCACTATTCGTCCGAAATTTTAATGTTGCGAAAGAGTTGAGAATCGACATCACTCACAAGTTTTGCCCGTATCGCGCGCAGCGACTTTAGCACACGTTTCCTGGTTGTCTACCAACCATTTCTTGAGACTCCGCATGACCTTCCTACGATCGGCAAAGGAGCTCTTCGCCCAGGATGGCTGGGCTTTCTTTGCAAGCTCAATCTTGCGAGTGATGTCTTGCTCGTTATCGGCAGGTAATGTATCAAGATGAAACGCGGTTGCAGGGTCATAACTCGTGATGTACTCTCTGCCAGGTTCAATTACGGGGGGCAAGAGGCTTGGGTCCCTCAGATGAGCGTCGAGAGAAGGATCATCCACTCTCAGAGGTTGATAGCGAGGACCAATTTGCTGCATACGCGTCAAGTGGTCTGTAGAACATGAATCCAGGTGCAATACTCACATCGGGGGTTCTTACACGGAATGGGACAGCACGGTTGCGAATGGAGTGGTAACGTTGAAAGACAAGCCATATTCCGAGTGCAAAGAAGATAGAAAGCGGGTATACGATCCCAATACCGTCTTCGTCGTAGTCGTCGTAAGACATTTCGTCGTGAACGCTTTGGGGACTGCGGTCGGTGTAGTGGTCGTTGTCCAGAATAATAGATTAAAAGTCGCACGACCAAACCGAACCGACACCGCGTTGTTTGCATTTGTTTGTGTAACGTGCATGCTGACTATTAGCGCCGTGTGCCAGTTTCGGCGGTGCAAGTGCTGGGGCGTCATAACAGATCTCACTCTTACCACCATCTGTTGGTACGAAACAGCACTCTTATACTTGCAATTCTACAGAGATGTCGAGTAGAGAACCTCTTTGGTATTGCCATGAGGTAACTTTGGACAGTTCTCATGTAAATGTTCCTGAAATTGACGACCACTCCAGTGTCATAGCGAAACGGTCCCACTAATGGTTAGTCGGTCTCAACAAGAATCGTAGGCCTGAAGTGACGACGTAACAGGTGCCAGATCCACACTGTGCCGAATGCAATGGGACATTTGTAGAGAAGGTATGCAATGTCACCTTTCATTATGTGTGTCTATGCACTGACTCCTGCTATCAAGATTGAGAACCCTGCGGACGATCCCCGCGATTTCCAAGGAGAGGGCCCACATGATGAGGATGTATTTGGCGCGGAGGATTTTATGTGTGCGTTTCTTCTATGTTCTTCCATGTGGAGCACAGTGGGTCTCTAAGACTCTCTTATAGTTGGCCTACGGAACATGCTACAAAGTACTGGTCCAGGTTCTCAGCCTCAAGGTGGGCCAACCGGTGGCCCCCGCTCTCCCGGGGTAAGTAACAATCTTGCATATCCCTGGCGATGTTAGTTTATTTTATGTGATGCTGTCAGAGTGGCGGCCACATCACATTCCACATAAATCGATCCAGCACGGGCGGCCCACGGACTGTCATTTCTGGAGGTCCAGTAAGGACACCTCGTGGAGACAGGCCGACCCAAGTTCCCAGATTATCAGAGTGCGCCATTCGCATTGGTTCGTATTCCGCCATTAACTGTATTGCAGATACCTTGCGCAGCAAACCGGAGGAGCACCAGGACCAACTCGTGGTACTATTGAAGGTTCTCTTATGCTGCAATACCTCCTCGCTATGATGCAGCAACACCCTGGCCGAGGCGGGTTAGGATTTGACCCCTTCGGTGGCGGCGTACCTGGTGGTCCCGAGGGCGGACGATGGGGAGACTACGTATTCAATCAAGAAGGTGGGCGCATCTCTACGGGGTGACAACACCGACTTGCTTATCGCTCCACAATAGCATTGGACCAGATCATCACACAAATCATGGAGAATTCGCAGGCACATCCAGTGCCTGCCACAGAAGAAGTTAAAGAGAAGTTACCAAGAGAGGTATTGGAAGAGGGATGTAAGTGCTCTCCGCTGCTTTACTTCCTTTCTGTGATTAATATGCTCTGATATCACAGCCGCCTTATTGGATAAAGACTGTGCCATCTGCAAAGATCAATTCAAACTCGATACGGAAGACCCCGATGAACAGGTTATTGTGACCCTTCCATGCAAGCACCCCTTCCACGAGCCATGCATCATGCCCTGGTTGAAGTCTAGCGGCACATGCCCTGTTTGCAGGTATGCTCCCAGGCAAGGGTCTATGTCAAGCCGAGATAGCCGCTGAGCACTGCTTTCCGCAGATATCAACTCGTGCCACAACCAGACCAACATGCACCAGGGTCTCCGTCCGGCAGCTCCGGTAGCAGCAATCGCCCACGTTCTCCGGGGAACGCAGGGGGTCCTGGGAATGGAATAATTGGGGGCATTCTCAACATGCTGAGTGGTGCCGTTGCAGGACCCTCCAGTTCCCCCACCACCAACACTACTGGTAATACTGGCAGCCGGAACACCCCTGGCTCAGCATCTGAATCACGACCGAACCGCCGAAACAGCGACGACAGACACGATTTGCCAGGGAGCTGGCATGATGTGGATTGAGCCCATGAGAAATAGACTAATGTATCACTAGTACGTGTTGGTTGAGCTACAGGTCATATCCGCTGTTCTCTTTTTGTGCATTCGCACACTCTCAGCTGTATCTTATTGTATGCACAGTTCGCTCACACTCAGATAATTAATCAGGCTGTATACTACACACTGCACCACACTGTTCCCGGGATGTAGACATGAAGGACTCGACCAGGACGGACCCTTAGTTGGTAGTAGCATGTGTGAAGGGGGTGTTTGCAACGCCAACCTTCTGGTTCGCAGTATCTGGTTCGCATAGTCAGCATCAAGGCTGCAGTCGACCCACGCCAAGGACACGCACCAAACACGACGTAGAAACGCTCGATCCAAGTCATCCCGTTGGTAAAGTCGAAACCCGAGCCGCTGTTATTGCCAATGTCCGCAACGATGAGATACACGTGCGAGTCGTCGCCGCCGATGGCCGTGTTCAAGGCCCTCTGCAGAGCAAAACCAGTCAACTATAAGTATAGAGCTTGGGGCGTCAGACGTACCGGCCAGATTTGCGCATTAGCAGTGAACTCTACGGTAACCCCGTTTATGGTGAAGAACAAGCTCTGCAGGCTCGCGAACTGTGCGAGGGTTAGCTGCAACAGACCGGTCACTTCATCGAAAACCGCCCCAGTGGCAGTCTGGTAGCGTGCGAGCGCGTCTAGAAAACATTTAGTCGATGCGGACAGCTTAGGACCAGCATACGCACCAGTTGCGATGAGGGTAAGGGTAGTACCAGTATCGACGATACCGGCTGTGTTAGACAGGATGCTTGTCGAAGTACCGTACCGAATCTGCTGATTGATTCCCCAGAACTGGTTCGCGGGGCTCACTGTGGTGATCGGTCTGGAGAAAAAGAAGAAATTACAGCGTGAGTGAGAGAAGCGAAGACCTGCCAATGAAGGAAATCTTACGCGAAGTTAATAGAGCCGGTAAATTTGCTCGAGTCTGTTCCTCCCCATGTCAGCTCCCCGTTGACAATTCCCGGGTCCGAGCTAGGCTGGAAAGATATGGCTACCAGGTCCTCCGGGATGGCCGCTTGCGCAAACAAGTTGTCGGTCACTGTGGGGATGCTAGTCGTATTATCTGGAGTAAGTGTTTCTGAAAATCGAAGATCGATCAACATCATGACGTAGATAATATATGTGAAGCTGCTTACGTAGAGTCAAAGCTGTCGGACCAAGTCTGACGCAAGAGGTCAACACATATAAAGTTTAGTAACGAGCCAAAACCATACCCCAAGACCCCATCGCTATCATCGAACCCTTGTGACTCTGTGGCAACACCTATCGACTGTCCAAAAATGGTCAAGCCAGACCCGGAGTCGAGGGAAACCAAGTCGTTGAATTCGGTGCCTAGATGATGTCAACGCACAGCAGCTAGAAGCAAAATGACACTCGCTTACCGGAGAAATACTCTCCGCTTCCGTAGTCGACTGCCTGTGACCAAAATCAATTTTATCAGAGAACTGATTAGGCATAAGAGTTGCATCGATACCCACCACACTGTCCCGAGTTTGGACACTTGTGGACGTCTGTTGATAGAGCTGCGCCGCACCAACCCATGTGTTAGAGCTGCCAGTATCGACCAGTAATGTGTCTGTTTCAAGATTAGGCACGAATGACTGCAGGGTTGCCCAGTGTGCTTACAAGTGGTAGGAGGGCTTCCGATAGCCACCTGAGCATTCTCGGTATGAGTTCGTGTTAGATGACAACTGTTAGACTTACGTTGACAACATAATCCACTGCCTGGAAGGTAGCGGGGATACTACCAACACTTTTAGTGTCAGACACAGGACCTTTCGGCTTTGTGCCACCAAGTTTTGCCTCTGCTCTGGCACGAAGTGCTTTGATGCGACCTTGATCGTGCAGGAGGATATCTTTCCCGCCCCCTGTGATGTTGACGCGTTTCGCTACAGAAAGAGTGATTGTAGATGCATCGCGCTTGATCAGCGGAGTGGCAGCCACAGCCAAAGCGAGCGTAAGGGTAGCGAGGAGAGAGGGAGCAGAGAACATGATTGTCCGAGGTGCTTGGAGACTCAGTATGCAGTGGCCGAACTCTCTTATATATTCGGGCGGACCTCTCTTGATGTCTGATGTCCTCCACGGCCGAGCGGAGGAACCAAACCCAACAGAAAGCCTGTCCGGCATGGCGGAGGATAGGAGGAACAGTCATGAGGATTCCTACAACCAACTTCAGCGCATCATGCAGAAGCCAGGTTTGATGTACCGTGTATCTCGCTGGGTCGCCGTTGATGGGAAAGGACTACCCGAAATTATGCATCCAAGACGAATCGTCAGCATAGCAATAGCTCGGAGTGAATGTGTAGCGATAAACGTACCGCGGCAGCTCACGGTCGACGCGTTAAGCCATGACGACGACTTGCAAAGTCAAATCCGTTACGACGCTAGACACACCGATCCAATGCTTGACGAAAAGGTTTCGTAGGAGATCAGAAAGTTTGCAGCTTTCATCAGACCGAGGACGACATATTTGCGACATTGAAATGCCGGTATCACCATCAACCCTTGGAGATGGGAGGACAGGTCACGGTAGACTGCGCACTAGCTTTGACTGACCAGTAGGAAATTCCAGACGACTGCACAACCGGAGAATCGAGCAGATTCGTCACACTCACGAACAACGTTGCAATGTCAGAAAAAGTTCGTGCCTTCCTTTGTTCCTTGCACGGCGGGCGACGCGGCAGATTACCGTTAACTGCAGTGCTGGAACGCACGTGGTCGAGTGATGGTTTATATGGCCAAGGAACTCCAGTGGGTAGGGAGATCCCAAGCGACGATGAGGATAGGTCAACAACCAGTCCAGGTCGGCGTGCACATGCCCGCAGAAACATAAAAGATGGTGATTGTCAAGAACAAAACAGCAATTAGCCAAGCGCTGAACTTCGAACAGCTATTGTAAGCGCTCGACGTTGTGGCGTCAAGCACAACGGTTGATGTACTGTCAAACAAATTTCCAGGGCAATGTGACCAATTGCTTATTGTACAGATTGTTGGTGATATGAGGAGTTACAAAATCCATTCCAAGTTCTTCCAGTCTCCCCGCTTCCCTGTTTTGCTCCCCAAATGAACCGCTCACGCTTCGCATGCTCGAGCGCAACTCTGGAAGTGTCATGAGAAGTCCGCCTAGTTCGAAGTGGCGGTGGTGAACGACGTGGTTGCCAAACCGACACGTTTGTTGGCAGTGTCTGGGAGCGAACAGTACTCAGTGATTTGGATATCAGAGATTTGCGGGGAGACATACCGAAGACGCTGTAGAAGCGTTCGAGGAAGACCTGTCCATCGATGAAGTCGAGACCCTCGCCAGTGGGAGTGCCGATGTTGTTCACGATGAGGTAGATGCTGCTGGAGGAGCCACCAATCGCAGTGTTCAACGAGCGCTATGTGATATGAAACTTCAAGTCAGCGCCATCGCACCGATGGACAGCTTGGCGTGAATCGTGCTTACAGGCCAAATCTGTGCGTTGGGGGTGAGAGTGAAGGCCTGGCCGCCGATGGTGAACACCAAGTTCTGCAGCTTGGCGAAGTTGGCACTAGAAATCTTGAGAAGGCCAGTAGCATTGTCAAGAGTGGCACCAGTCGCCTTCTCGTACTTGCTGAAGGCATCTACGATGATACACATATGTTCATGTATTGCATGAGCAGGAGGTTGAAGAAAAGCTTACCAGAAGCAATGTAGAGGAGAGTGGTACCAGTGTCGACGATACCTGCAGTGGTCGAGGAAATGGACGTGGAACCATACGCGATCGACTGGTTGATACCCCAGTAGAACGAAGCAGGGGAGGTTGAGGTGACGGAACTGCAAACAAATTCAGTATGCAGAAGTGCAATCAACCTGGGATGATGTACTCACGTATAGGTGATGGAGCCGGTGAACTTGCTGGAGTCGGTGCCACCGAAGGTGATCTCACCATTCGTGGACTCCTCCGAAGTTGTGGGTTCGAACGAGACCGCAACCAAGTTCGAAGAGATGAGGCCCTGCGAGAAGGCGTTTCCGGTGACTGAATTTCGCTATCGTTAACGAAATTGGTCAAAAACACAAGTATCGAAACTCACCCGTGGGGATGGTCTGACTGGTCCCTGGGCTGAGCGTGCCTTGTGTCAAGTCGAGTGGGCCAATGCTAAAACAAGCATGAGATCTGGACTGGGAAAGAGAGAGGTCGCGTCGACATACCCGAGGATACCATCAACACCCGAAAAACCTTCTGAACTGGACGCGACACCGACTCCTTGGTTGGGAATAACCAAGTTGCCGAGAGTAACCGTGTCGGTGTATTCAGTGCCGGAGAAGCTCCCGGAGCCGTATGATACCGACTAGAACAGCGAGACGCCATCAGTTTTCGTCTTCACGATATCACAAGATTTTCGCTGACGCACCACTTTGTTGCTGGTCTTGACGCTAGTCGAAGTAGTCTTGTATTTCGTGCCAGCGCCAACCCACGTGTTCGAGCTACCGGTGTCGACGATAAGCTGATCTGATGAGAGCCACTTATGTCAGGCATAGAAGAGAATAAACAGCACAATGTTTCTCACAGGTGCTAGCGGGGCTGCCAACGCCAACCTTTATATATTCATGTAAGGTCATGTAGCTTGAAAAGAGCGCATGATATACGTACAGCGGCGATATAGCTGACAAGCTCGTTCGTGACAGGCTCACTGCTAGCGCGAGACTCGAAAACGACTGGAGTCGAGCGGGCCTTGAGAGCCTTGATGCGAGCAAGGTCATTCTTCACGATGTTCACAGAGCCTGTCGTGTTCACGACTTTGGCGAAGGGTAAGCTAACATAACTCCCTGGGGTGACGATCGGGGTCGCCGCCACAGTGAGGGCGAGAGTGAGAAACGCGATGAAAGACGAGGCAAACACCATGGCTGGAGAGGGATGAACTTGAAGTGAGAGCTGGGAGCTGGAGAATAGAGGCACATCTCACGATCCTTATATAACGTTTACAACCGTCCATTCGCGGTAGAATAGTGAGAAGCCAGGCTGGTGGCGACGTGATGCATATGCATCTTGGTGCACGCATTGCGAATGATGCTGCTATCGCGCGCAAATACGTGCGCAAGGTATGTTTGAGGCATTGTCCATATGGATAGAAGCACGATCAAGAAGCACGGGCAAAAATGGGCATCCGGAAGGTAATAGTTGGGAACGTCCTGTGCAGAGTTATGCACCGAGCTCCTTTCGCGATGGAGTGAGCTTCTCCGAGTGCTAAATGCGAACCGGCGGTACTGATAACGAGTGCCTATTCAGTGCGACGCTGATAACATTTTCAGCCTGGATACCTTAACTTCTAAGAAGTACAGAGTACTCACCTGATAATAGCGGCAACCAAAGTTTGCGCTAGCGCACTATACTCGGGAAGCTTCGCTGCAAAAATAAACCGTGCTGCATAGACCCACAAAAGGACTAGTTTGTGCGCCGATAGGACAAGCGTATGGTCGCCTGCACTCAGATCTGTTAGGGTTGTCTATCGCCATACGCACTGAGTCCATAATTGTCGCGTGGCATCGTTCAAAGAAAACTACGACCAAAAGATGGCATCAGTGGAGAAGATGTCACGGAGTAACTGCACAACGCACCGTTTGCGCAATCTGTTGAGGACACGAGCAAGAAACTTTGACCTGTGCAGTGTATGTCTAGATCAAGTCTAGCGTCAAGCTTCACATGCTCGCTTACAGAACCAGTGAAGAAACAGCTAGTCATCTGATACGTCTTCGAGGTGGTCTTCTTCCTGGTGGCTCTATAGTAAGTGCATGCGGGGAAAGAGCACTTCCATGTGGTGTAGAATCTTATAGAAAGGCGATCTTAGGAGTGTTAAGCATGGTTATGTCCGGGAGGAGCATCTAAGACCACACGGTCGGGTGCTCCGTCCCGCGGAAGCACTAATGTTATGTCGTATGACGCTGCACGGTTGTGTGAGCAATGACCGTATGATACGCGCAGCTCATCCTTCGCCGTAGATTTCAATCTTACACAGTGTGCTACATTGCCAAGACGGCACATGTAGGTGTCAGACTCACAAGGGGGATGCTGATAAGCCTCAGGACCAGAACTTGAGATTTCCGACTGAGTTCACGAAGAACAAAACTGAATATAACTAATCTTGTATCACTGGAGTTCTAATGAGAATGTGTAGAAAACATGTGAGATGGATAGACTCACACCGGCAAATTTTCATAACTGCAAACGACATGCACGCAAGAGCAAAGGAAACCTGAGCGTCTGATCAACTTCCTTCTCACGCCATTTTCGTCTTCCCGACGCGTGCCTATATATGGGAGAATCCCGACGCCCGATTTGATGCAGGCAGTCGCGTCGACGTTGCAGTAAGTATGCGCTCATCGTCGAATTCATGCACGTAATGTGACTTAGAGCTCCACAACACTTCGTATATAACCCAGCGCGCTTTCACGACGAGCAATGTTCGCCCGAGTTTCCTACTTTCATCACCGCCTTCGTCCTCCGACCCTTCGCGCTTCATTGTCAGTAAGTGTAAGACTGAACATGCCAAGCAACGATCCCAACGCGACCAACGCATCCGGCTTGACGCCAGGCGAGACCAAAGCGCTGGGGGAGCGTCAGTCTGAGTCTCATGAATCTCAAATCATCGAGAGCATCAAAGAAGTGAGTGCAGGACATGCAAAACATGCAGTCCGATATCTGATAAATGCATGAACGGTTAGTTGTACACATGCAAACCGATAGAGGTACAGCACCGCCGGAGAGTGTGACAGATGACGCCAGGATAACAGAATCTTCGGATGTAGAAAACGTATAGCGTTTACACTCAAGACGCGGTCTTTCACGATCCTGTTGGGATTGCACAAGGTCTAGTCTCAATTCGCGCTCAGTTCAATGGGCTTGCCAAGGTTCGTCGGGATCAACAGAGACCATATGCCTCCTCGTTAAGCGAGCGCACCTTCGCGGTCCATTGTCAGTAGATATTTCCTCGTGCCGACCTTCGGCGCTTCCGTATCTTGGAGAACCCGTCCAGCGTGCCCCAGAGCACGATTCTGATTGACCAGGACGTCTCATACTTCCGCGACCCGCATGCGTCATCCCCTACAAAGGTACTGTATATCCACCTAATATCCGCATCCCGCCAATTGACTAGCTTCCCGTCAGACTGTCAACTCGCTGCTCACTATCGAGACCAATGAGGCACACCAAATTACCCGTCATACGGAGGAATGGGACCATAAGCACGAATCCACAGGCGATGACGGGTTTTTTGGGATGCTCAATGAGCAGAGGAAAAAGCTCACCGCCAATATCACAGAGATGTTTGTTAGTCAAGAGCCGCCGCCCAAGAAGAATTGAGCGCAAGTGGATCAGTATGATACATGCGTGTGTCCCAATCCATGGGAACGCATACGAACGATGAAGTTATTATTGTAGCTGCATGTTGTACAATTGATGATGTCTTTGGCGCGACGAAGTCCGTCCTGGCTACCATATCATGATAGTTGGAACCATCTCTTAGCGCCTTGCTTCGCTGCTAGAGTTTTCGCCTTGAAAAAGGTAAGAAAAAACCAAATGCGTTTGCGTAGATGAATCGCTTACCTGGGCCAACATGTTCTTACTCCCTGACTCCAATGACTGAAACGAATCCTCTAAGCTGCCAAGCATTTCGCTAAACCGGAAAGAGAAATTCGTCAATTTTTTCTACCACGAGGTCGAGAAGCAAACACGCACCCCCGTTCTGCCAGCGCATTGCCCAACCGCTCGTACAACCCGCTGACGCCACTGGACGCACTGTTCGCAATATCACGCGCGTTCGGGCCCGTGGGGCTGCTACTGCGTCCGCCTGTCGTGCTTTGCGCAGATCCTTTCGACGCCGACGTGCTCGCCCTGTTCTGTCCCTGGGGCTTGGGTTTGGGAATCGGCCTGTCGGGTCCGCCCACTGCACATGCACCGGCAAGAGATAAGCACGTTCGTCAGCACATGCAACAACGACCGCACAATCACAGACGAAGACAACGCGGGAGCACACTACTCACGTAGAGCATCCACCTGGTCCCCGGTCATGCCCTGGCTGGAGATGTAGCCCCATACGGAGCTGAGGAGCGAGGGTGGTCCAAGCGACACAGGCTGGGGCTGTGGCGGTACGGTACCGCGTGCATACGTGAAGTCGACTTGTGGAGGCTCGTAAGGGCCTGAGCGGCGCACGTCAAACAACGTGCCATATTTCTCCGCATGTATCAGCCCAGAGGGGTGTCGAATCCATTCGATGTAGTCACCGGTTTCGTCAATACTGAGAGGTCTGTCGTGCGAGACAAAATCAGCATGCAGATATCTGCAGGAAGGAAGAACACATACTCTGGAGAGGATTGCGTCAATTGAAGGCTGTGCATATGGTTGAGATGAGGAAGCGAGTACACGAGTGCCTCCCTCCTGTCCGTATGCGCGACAAGAACCGTCGCAGCTGCAACCCATGATACAAGTCGTCAGAAACGTTCAGTGTGTCTTCTGAAAAGCAAACATACCGCTTTTCTGTATAACCGACACTCGCTCGACCTTCCCAAGCTTGCTAGGCCATTCCACCCTTCCAATGCGTTCGCCGTTGATATCGACAGTGCATCGCGCGCCTTTGGCACCGGCACATACCCAGAACACCTTACCCTTCTCCAAGTCTTCGCTCGACGCACTGAGCGCCGCACTAAGTCCGCTCCTGTTCGCTCTGCACGTATTTCCGGTTCTGGTATCGATGACGAAGGACGCATCAGGCAAAGGCTGCGAAACAGTGTCTGTGTTCTCCGGAGTTGGGTTCACAGCCCAAGAGCCGTCTGCTGCGCGCGATAGCGAGTAGATGCTCGTCGATCCGGATGTGCGGACTGCGAGAAGCATGACGCGCATTTGGGGGTCTGCAAGGATAGCTTAGTGTCATGCGGAGACGAGTGTATGCGGTCACTTACCTGTGTCCGTGCCTGCAACTGTCCACGTCAGTGCTTGAACTGGATCTGCGTCGTGTCGATGTAGGAAAGAACGTTTGTGTGAGGGATCATCGGGAAGGCTTCGTAAGATGACGCGTGGTCCTCGCATGTCAATGACATATAGAGAACCATCCTCGTAGGCTATAGACAGGAAGCCTGGAATGCGCGGTGAGTAAGAATCGATAGACTTGCAAAGTTGCCTCACGTACCGATATCACATATAGCGAGCGCTGTTACAGGACCCCGTTCGGGAACTATCATGAAATACGGTTGAAACCTTCGACCGGCACTAGTCGTGACGTGCGTCGTCGATAACAACTCCGAATCATCAAGGTCGCGCAGTACTTGCTGCTCGCTGGGAACCAGTGCGATAAAGCGATACACCGCAACCGCGCCGCTTTCAAGGACCACAGCGCATTCAAGCGTTTGCGGAGCGATCTTCGAAGCAGCAATACGAGCTTCTTTCGCATATCCCGAGGACGTACGGGCGCACACCGCGGGATCGGCCAGTACAGAGACAAGATCGATCGTCAGTTGGGGAAGAGGGCTGGGATATGATGCCTGCATAGGCGACGTGTCGGAGCTGACAAGAATCTGTGCGCTGAGATCGCGGAAGCGGACCGTCAAGTCGGCATGGTGGGTGATTAGGATACGATGTGGCTGGAACTAAGAAAAAAGTCAGAGATAGGATGTTATCTCCAGAAGGAGTGATTACCTTCATCAACTTCAACTCGGCAGCATTGTCTTCAACCCATGCAGAACCACCTCGTAACCTTATCGCATCGTCTTCTCGGACGGCGTCCTTCAAGGTTAGAAGCTCGTAAGTATCCCGAGTGAGGCTCATGAGATGTCCGGATATCACGCCACTCGGTCCGCTCCAGAGCGACGGAGGAACCCTCAGCGGCTTTGGATCGTCATTGAGTTTCATCCACTCGAGCGTAGACGCAACATCGCGATTTAACGAATCGCTCGTCCCTTCGATCGGTGTCTGTGGTGGTGCGTCATTCTGATTTTCTGGTTGTGGCGCGAACGATGGCGGAGGAAACTCGTAAACCTCGGTGACTCGTGAGTCTTTGTGTCCATCAGACAACAACAATATTGCTGCAGGATCCCACGAGCCGGAGAAATGTGGACTCTCTCGGGGGAGGAGAAGAAAGTCTTGGGGCACGCCTTCGGTGGGGTATACATAAGAATTCGCCGGTATGACGGTCTGCCGCATAGCAGTGCGTGTTGCTTGGTCGAGCGATGTGGAGCCGGCGACTGGGGCCGGCGGCTCGGGAGGAGTGAAGGGTGGAAGCAATAGCGAGGTTATTCCAGGAGCTTCGTCGCTTCGCAAGCCCCCCAGCACGGTGAGGACGGTATCGCCTCCTCGAGGGTCAGAAGAATTTGGGAAGCCACTCCAAGCCAGCTTGAATATTGGCTCCCGTGATCCTGCTGAGGGATTCTTTGGTTCCGCGAGAACGGTGTCGAGTTTATCTGCGTCGACGAGATGTACATCGTGCTGTGCATCCAGAGTAAGTGTAAACAATGGTTTGTCTTCGTCCTCAAGGGCCCAAAACGCGATCGAGCCATCTGTGTGTCCGACTGCGAAGACGTGACCAGCTGGATGCACAGCAATTGATGTTACGTCTGGTCTGCGATGCTTGAACAACCCCTTAAGATAATGAGGTTAAGCAAAACCGGATAAACTATGTAGGAGCCTTCGTACTTCATCATGGAAGCCAGTGCCTCCCGGTGCTCCTGGTGGCAGGATGTATTCATAGGCCCGAAGTGTGTTGCGTTGAGTCTGCGTTATCCAGTCAGAGACCATAGTCCACAAGTATAAACAGAGATTACTCACAAGATCGGTAAGAGCCACCCCGCCTTGCATGCAGAATGAGGTCATGATGGTGTTCGCCCTATGAAGTAGTTTAGCTTACCTCCATACGCCACGAACAGCATATTCAGATCACGAGGGTGTATTACGAGCTCCACAGGGAAAAGGCTTTCGGTAGGGTAAGCACTACATCAATCACTTATACGATGAAGACTCACGACCCCGGTCCTGTTACAGAATGTATCCCACTCGAGATGACTTTCTCCTCGTAGAGAGCCCACATGTTTGGACATGTGTATGGGGATATCCGTGAACAAAGCAGGTCATATGTTTGTACTTCTCCAGTAGAGAGCGCGATGAACACCTTCAGGAGAACCAGCTAAGAATCAAAGGAAGTTGGACATTTATATGAAGCACGTACATGACTGTGCGAAGGAGAAAACGTAAGACAGCTAGGTCCCAAGACGACCAACGCGTGAGACGATCATCCAGGAAATTGTTCTGCATATAGCTCACTTCACGGGATGACGGAAGCTGACGATACTCTGCAATTTGGGCTTCCCTGGGGTAGTGAGGTCCCAGACTGTCATTCGATCATGCTCATCTGCATCCACTATAAGTCAGTTTTCGATAGCGACCTCATACCGACGCGTTTCGCACCTACAGAGACGAGCTTCAACAGCGATGGCACGAAAAACAGATTCCGTATACGAAGAGGTTCTGATAGTTGAAGTCGGTGTTCTACACCTCGCGACGGGTCGCCGTAGATATCGATGATACCATTGCTAGTTCCTGTCACAGGAACCATGAACATGTAGAATTCATTTCTGTGAAGGTCACATACCAACTGCGAGGAAGCCGCAAACTGGGTCGTATGCCCAGGCGGTGATATCAAAATTATGTGTCAAGGTCCTGAGAGTACCAGCTCTCCAGTCGGATTCATCGAGGAGTTCGGCGGACAGATCGGTGAACGCTTTCTTGTCATGTCGGGATAACATCCAAGGCGGTCGGTGTTACTGTGCTGGGCAAATCGTGGCAATGCGCAAGTATACTAGATGGATATAGGGACAAGTATGAAGTTGTAGCTAGTAGGGTATTGGTAAGATGAGAGCTGCGAGAGACGGCCAAGCCAAAGTCGATCGCGCAACACGGGAGCTGAGACGCCCCTAGACGCCCATACTCGTTTCATGTGATGGATCTCTGTACTCATCCACTGCATGCACCGGTACCGAATGTTGAGATGGTTCAAAGGGAGCAAAATCGTACAAGTTAGTTTGTCAACCACCAACGGGTCACACATCGCGATTAGGGCGCAATGTCGGGCAGCACATCTATTTCTCAATGTCTCAATTTTGGCTGAGATGCAAGTTCAACGTTCAACTTTAAGACACTGGTCAAATATGATACAAGGAACAAGAAACTCGTTGGTATTAGCTGCAGAGGAAGATACAGTGACTAGCAATACAAATGTATGTGTGAAAATGCCAGGTTACAGACACTCCAGGTCCGTTGATGATGGGAGACATGAGGTCGACGGACATAAACAGACATAATGTGGAAATTATGGACCCGCGTTCTGTGGTCGGGGGCGTGAAGATGTCATTGGTCGTGGTGCATGGCCTGACGAGCCCTTGATCTTGCCTAACCATCCTCTCTTCCCGGCCTGACTAGATTTGGAGCGCGGACTGTTCGTGACGTCCGCTATTATCGCGGCACCTGTGGTCGTTCGTCGTGATGGCGATCCCTGGCCCACAGCAGGTCGGACGTGTCGCACCGGCGTGAAACCGCTTCGGACGTTCTGCAGTGCTCGACGTATCCGAGGCGTAGTCGCACCTTCTCCGTGCGGCACACTGTCCGCGGTGAACATCTGCGGAGGTACGCTATCACAGTCCTCGAAGTCATCCGGGGCTCTGCGCTTCTTCCCAATTGAGGTCGATGACCCCGAATTGGACATGGAGAAGCCCTCCTGTAATGGTGGCGGAGCATGGGAGTGCATCGGCAACGACGGCATCTGTTTATCTTCTGGTGTGCGCGCCCTGAAGACGGGAGGTGGTATCCTCTCTTCTGGGCTTAGCTGTCTGGATGCAGCAGAACTTGTGCGCGTCCGAGAACTCGATGCAACTGCAGAGAAATCAGGCATCGCAGGAAGCGTAGGAATAGATCGCCTAGGCGCAGGGGGGTGTGATACATGTGGATGTGAGGGACCGGGATTCGACGAGGTAGATGCTGTTGGCAAAGGGAAGCCTTTCGGCGTTGAATCCGAACTGCTTGCTGCAGTGAGCTTGTCCTGGAGAGTTTTAACTTTCCGTGTCAGGAACTCTACTTTCGACGTGAGCTTCTTCTCATCTTTGAGGAACCTAGCAATGATATTCAGTACGATTCGTGCAGGCTCGGACAACAAAACGGACGTACTTGATGAATCGATCATCATTTTCTTCAATCTCTTGACACTTGGACTTCAAGAGTTCTTCCATCTCCACGTTCCTTTCTTGAAGGTCTGCGACCGTATCCTCGAGCTTGGTCAAATCCTGAAGTCCGGCGAGTTCTTTGCGGAGAGATTCGACCGTCTTGTTATGCTGGGCAACTTGAAGATCGAGCTTGACCTCTGCGGACTTGGCTGCTTTCTCCCACTGCACCTGAGTAGCGCGGGTATCTTCGAGCTGTTTCTTCAGAGCAGCCGTTTCCGTTTCGCTATATGAGTTGATTAGCACCTTTGCGGAGCATACATACCATACATCCATGGACGTACCTGCCCTGAAGCTTGCTCTCCAAGAAACGTCGCTCCGACAACAGCTTCTGGATCTCAGCTTGCAGAGGAGTCAACTCAGTGTGCAGGCGCTGTTCCTCCTCGTGCAATGCGTTGAACGCCACTTCCGCATCCTCCAACTTGCTGCGCAGGACGACAACCTCTTGCTGAAGGTCGGAATACTCGCAACTGGCCTTCTTAGCCTGTTCTTCTGTGTCACGGAGCGTTACTTCCGTTTCATTGAGCTGAGACTGCAAGTGTACTAGCCGCTCCTGTAGTTGAGAGGCGTCGCCAATTTGTACCTTGGCAGTCTGTAGTGCAGATTCTGTCTCGTCGAGCTTCGCCTGCAACGCGGATTCTTGCGCTTTAAGCTCAAGACAAGAAGCTTCGGCCTGTTCAGCCCGCTCCTTCGCTCTCTCGAGGGCTTCAGCATCTGCTGCTGCTTGTTGCTGTCGGCCCTCCATCTCAGACTTCAGCTCCAAACGCAGAAGATCCGCATCGGTGGTCGCTTTCTGGAGTTGTTCTTCCAAGTCGTCCCTGCCACTGCTGACTTGATCGCTGCGAACTTCCATGTCATCGCACTTCTGCTTCAACTCATCTCGCTCCCTCTCAAGACTCTCCAACCGACTCTCGAGGATCTTCGCCTCAGCCTCCAACCGCATCTTGACCTCCGCTAGCTCCGCGTCCACTGCTTCCTTCTCCGTTAGGATGTGAGACAGCTCCTCTTGCTTCTGCTCGAGGTCCTCCGCAACCTTCGCGTGTTCAGCGACATGCTCATCACGCGTCTTCCTGAGGTCTTCCAGCTCACGTTCCGCGTCACGCAGACGGTCTTTAAGCGCCTCGACTTCCTCCTCGTACCTGACCTGCAATGTCTCCAGATCACCGGCAATCTTCGCACGCGCTTCTAGTTTCTCGACGGTTTCGTCAAGACTTTGCTGCAACTCCTTGCGCGCGTTCTCCGCGTCCTGAAGGGCCTGGCGATATTCGCTTTCTGCGCCTGCTTGATCAAGGCGCGCCTGCTCCAGCTGGCCTCGCGTGGTGGTCAATTCCTCACGTAGTTCAGTCGTCTCCGCCCCAAATCTGCGCTGCGTTTCTTCAAGCTGTTGTTTCAAGGTCTCTTCCTCTTGCAGATGTTCTGTGCTATCGGACATATGCACGCGAGCTTCTTCCTTAGCGGCCTCGAGGTCTGAAAGCGCTTGCTGATACTTGTTCTGCACGTCTTCTTCAGCACGTTGCAAGTCAAGGCAATGCTCCTCTTCTCGTGATCGAAGAGCTTCGTATTGGACGCGTAGGGCAGAAAGCTCGTTCAACTTCGTTTGCAACTCGGAGCGAACGACTTGGAACTGCTGCTCGATGGACATGCGGGAGTCTTGAGCGTCATGCAGCGCCGCAGTGGTTCCACGAAGGTCTTGGTAAAGCGTGGCGAGGGCTACTGTAGCTTGTTGTGCCTCGTTGGACGCACCGCGCAATTCTTCTTTGGAAATCTGAAGTTGAGAAGTCGTCTCGGCCAGGACCACGCGGGTGCTCTCGTGTTCAGCATGCAGCTCCTCTGCTTCGACCGCCATGTCTTCTCGGGACTGCTGTGCTTGTTCCAGGGCTCCAGACAGCGACAGGTGCGCCGCTCGAGAGTGCTCCAACTGCGTCGATACAGCCCTTCTATCCACGACGGCTTTCGCGATGACAGTCACAAGCGCCTGAAGCTCGATACCCCTGCTCTCGTCTGCCATCTCGATATCTTCCTCTAGCTGCTCGCACCTCTTCCGCGCTTCGTCCCTCTCCTCCCGCGTATTACTGCAGTCCTCCACCATCGCTTTCTTCTCCGCTTCCGCGACCGCTAACTCTGCTGTCATCTCATCGACACGTTCCTCTTGCAATCGTAAATTCGTCTCGAGGCGTTTGATGTCATGTTGGTGGATCCCAATCTGCTCCGTCCTCCGCATAACCCTGCCCTCCAACTCTTCGATCTGCTCCTTCAGTGCACGCGATGCCGCGGACGAAGACATACTAGACAGCTGTTGGGCTTGCAGAGTGCTGTATCGCGTCTCAGCGTCGAGCAACTCTGCTTTCACCGCGTCGAGGTCCTGCTCCAGATGCGATACTTGCAGCGCGAGCGACGAGCGCTGCGACTCTACGTTCTCTAGCGCCTTGTTCGCATCCGACAGTTGAGCCTCTGTCTGCGCCAGCGCCAGCCCAAGCTCTTCATGGGCCGTCCTCTCTTGTGTAATTTCTTCCTCCAGTCGCGTGGTCAAGGAGGTGAGGTCAACCACTCGTGTCTCCGAGGATGCAAGTTTGACCTCAGCAGTGGTCAAAGCATCCCGCATAGCATTATCTTCTCTTTGAATCCTCTTCACGAAAGCCTCCTTCTCGAGCACACTTCGCCGAGACTCCGAAAGCATCTCCTGAGACCGCGACAAGTCTTTGAACAGCCGATCTCGATGTGTTGACTCCAGTTCTTGTTGAACCTGTAGATGCTGGGCGACAAGAATGGATACAGTGAAAGCGCGTTGTAGATGCTGATCAGCGGGTCCAGGGGAGACCTCTGCCAAGGATGAAGTGTTGGATGACGCAACGGCATCCTTTTTCCTGAGCGATTCAATTGTGAACTTACTCTCGGCCTTGAGGAAATCAAAGTCGCGTTGTAGTTCGTCGCGCTCGTTGCGCACCGCGTCTCTTTCCCCCCGAAGCCTTTCAATAGCGGCCATTAGTTTGTTAACGGTTTGTACGGAGTCCGGCAACTCTGAGGGTATTTGAGCATGCAGGAGCAAAGCAACGATACGCGAGAAGTACCTTCAATTTCTGCCCCTGATTCGGCGACCATGATTGCATAGGAGGGTAGTCAATTTACCAGGTTGTTTATCGAAATATCCGACCCAGTAACAGAGAGAGAAGCCTGGTTCTTGCTGGCCGAGGTGAATAACGAAGAGAACGGAGACACAGGTCGTCGGCCAACGATCAACACGAGTCACGTGAGCGCGTGTTGGGAGACGCCCGTGACTGGAGAAGGGCGAGGCTACATGTACGGCCGTACGATGTGATTTTGGTACGCTCTTCACAGAGTCATTGAGACAAGGGATAAGGATCTTAGAATTGGAGGCATGATAGTTACATAGGCAGAAGATGGCTATATATCGAGCATAGGTCATAGATCGTGCGAATCAGTGTGCGCATAATTGTGCATTTGGTGGTAGTACAAGCATCGTTATTCGTCTCGTCGTAAGAGCAAGGCCCGCTTGCCATGAGCCTGATACACTATTTCGGTACTAGGTTTGAAGAGCGCTGCAGTGTATCGCAGTTGTGGGGCAATACATATCAATAAATATCGACATCGATGCTCTACGAACATTGTTGTGGTAAGTCCCACATCATGGTCGATCTTTAGAAACTACCCACGATAAATTAAGCCAGTAAAGTTAACCCGCGGCATTCAAGTTCACCGGACTTTGTGCTACGGAGGACAACCACTACACCCAGATGCGTTGCTGCCCAGTGATAGCATCAGAAACACGGCATGAGTCAAGTCACAGGTTGTACACACCATTTGGTAACGAGTCTTCCTCGCATACTGTGCACGTCAAACCTGCTGAGTTGAGGGCCGATACAACCTGGCCATATGTCCCGGTATAGAGGGAACCAGCCTCGACGGACGATTCTCTCTTCGAGCCAGGCGACGTGACCATTCCTGCGGCGACCACAGCATTGGCTATACGGCGTTTCAGATACCACAATCGTCGGGGGGAAAGAGGTGGCCCAGGGATAGTCTTCAAACGCTCTGAAGCAAAGCGAATGTACAAAGCTCCTCCCTCCGATTCAGGTTTATCAACGACTGGGTACGTATGACACTCGGAATCGGAAACAGAGGCAATTGACCAGTTGCTATCGTTCGAATGCAACGAGACATACGGCTCATTCGGTGGCTCCAGACGTTTCTTCCGGCGAAACGTGACGTTGGCGAATTCGATGAGGTATGGAATGCCGAAGGATGTGAACTTGACTTCCGGAGCCATGGCGGAGAGTAGAGATGGGGATGTAGAGAGCGACAGAATAAAATTGAGACACCTGTTGGATTTAAATCCCAGGTCCTGGGGGAGTGGCCAAGGACATGAAAGACATAGTAACAAAGAGCGGGCCACTGAAATGCAAAGGACAGCCGGGGCGTCCGCAAGGCAACCACGCGTTGTCCCGGTGCACATTCAAAGAATGTGGCCTTTGGCATCCCGTTATAGAACCACAAAGCACCGTCGAGATGTCGACGGAAGTAAACCTAGCTGTCATCCATGCGCCCTGTGGCAAGATACAAAGCAATCATGTGTTTGCCCTTCAGATTTCGAAGTGTACTTCACCGTCCCGTTGAAAAGGCCGCCAACGGCAAAGGAGATATCGGTTTCCAGAAGCGCTTCATGATATGCTGAACGCATTGGCGAGTCTCTGCTGCTCTCGATTTCGTGTAGGAACATTACGGTTTCCTGCTTATCGGTTCATGGCAGTCTACTACGAGACCGGTCCTCTCCCGACGCTCAAGTGTGAAATAAGGCCCTACAGAGAATTTCCGTGTCAGTACTGCTTTTTTCCTGTACGATTAACGACACGCCGTATGGTCGTGGTGGTAGGAGCAAGAGGAGCGAAGTCGTGAGCTAAACGCGGATGCGGGGCGCAAATCCTGCCATCAGTCACGCTCTCACCTTATCATGCATCGCTTAGGTCCTTCCTGCCCCGCATCCCTCATTTCAACGATTCTGCGTAGTCCAGAACCCCAATCACTGCAAACGCCATTATGACTCGACTCAAACACAACGCTGTGCGGGAAGCCTTATTCAATTCCATCGGGCCCGGTTCGGTCAAGAACTGCGTATATGAAGCGCACACTGCGACCTTCAGTTGTCCTCGCGCATCACTGTCATCTCTACCATGTCCGCTGAACCTGTAGACAACTTGCGTGTGGTCATTCTTGGTGGTGGCGTGATCGGTTTGACTACCGCTCACGTCCTATCGACCCGGTTTCCGACATACAAGATCACCGTGGTAGCGAGAGATCTACCTGATGATTTATCTTCTCAGGGATGGGCAAGTCCATGGGCGGTCAGTCACCTTCAGAATGCATGTAGGATCTTGTTCATGGTGCTTTTCAGGGCGCTGATTGGTCTCCGATTGGAGAATATGAGGAGCGCAAGTACAAGATGGAGTCCAAGACATTGTGAGCAATGCTTTCATCGTGCGACTGCGGGTGCGCTAACATGGACCTCGTACAGCAACAAGCTATGGGATTTGATCCCCACTGGTTTAGTTAGAGTGCGTGGCGAATTCTATACATTCTGTTCTTGTGTGACGTTTATCCTAGACCCTCCCCTCGCGAATCTGTTACACAGAAGAAGTGGACATCAATAAGCTGTGGTATAAGGATCTCGTTCGTGACGTGCGTGCTTAGTTCCAACTCGAGCTGTTATCGATCACCTCACAGAAAGCCATAGTTTCGTGTACTCGAGAAGTCTGAGGTGCCTGCAGGAGCCACAAGCGGTGTCGCCTTCACTACCGTCTCTCTGAACCCTGAGGTATACCTTCCATGGCTGAAGGGCGAGCTTCAGGCTCGCGGGGTCAGCTTCATCAAGAAAAGGGTTTATTCAATCAACGAGGCAGCCGAAATTGCAGGACCCACAGGCGTACTTGTAAATGCCACTGGACTGGGTGCTCGATCTCTCATCGGAGTTCAGGACCTTGCTGTTTACCCTATTCGTGGACAAACGATCCTTGCTTATGCACCGAGTGTGCAAGAGTTTTTGTCGTACCCACTTGGTCTCAGTACGTCCGAGCTGTCCCGTGCTCTACTAGATCGTTGAACGTGCTTTGCAGAAAGTGTGCCGACAGGGGAGGCGACATATATGATCCCTCGTCCTTCACCCGCGGGGCACGTCCTCATTGGGGGAACGTTCCAGGAAGACAACTGGGATCTCTCGGTAAACTACGACACAGCTCGCAGTATCTGGTCACGTTGCCTCGAACTGGAACCCTCTCTCAAAAACCCTGAGACGAAGATTCTGGGTCATAACGTTGGCTTGCGCCCTGCGAGGCGAGGCGGTCCGCGTATTGAGGCCGAGTGGTTCAAGCTACCCTTGAAAACTGAATTCCTGCCTACACAGGGTGGCAAGGAGTACAACTTCCCAGTGATCCATGCTTATGGGTTTGGGTAAGTTTTTTTTGACTTGTTCAGCATTCGAAGATATAGCTGATCTTTGTATATGACAAGTCCTGCCGGATATCAGGGTTCATGGGGCGCCGCCGAGGAGGTTGTGGATATCCTACAAGCTACGCTCTTCCCGAATGCAGAGTGATGTACCTTGACTAGCCAGAAAACATTGTATCACTAGAGTACGTAAAAGAATGTTCAGGCCGCCGTCTGTGGTGGCAATGTCGGGGTCACCAAAGTGCAGAGTGCAAGCTCATGGCCAGATTTGTTCAGCCGCTCAGACCGCTTGATTCTGGTCTACGCGTCGTCGTTCTGGCCTTTATTGTCTCGAATGCCACTCACATCAGGGATCTGATTGTTGTGTCCTGTTCATTGTACACATCTTTCCAATGTTCGACTTGTTGACTGCAAGCTGAGCGCTGCCACAGCCTGTTGCGAAGGCCGCTTCTAATATAAGCAGTGGCCATGCTATATTGGCCGTTGCACGACTCCGCTGCAACGCCCGTCGTATAAGATATATCTCAGTGTGTGCTCGTGGTACCTTACAACCACTACACAACATCATCACCACTTTTACCGCAGTTCTTAAAGTAGATCAGGTGGGTGCAGATAATCGTTATGATGAAGAACGAACCCTTGATTCATATCTTCTTCCAGCGCCATGATATCGTCAGCGCCCATGCCACCTGAGGCCAGTGGCTCCAATGATTTCGGAAAGCAAGGGAGGGAGGGCTCGGTCGAGAAGGCAGACAACCAGTCAACCCCAGCGCGACATCCAACTCTATGGTTTGAGGACGGAACGATCGTCCTTATCGCAGAAAATGTCGCCTTCAAAGTACACCGAGGTGTCTTGGCCAGACAGTCGCCTGTATTTCATGACATGTTTGGCGTCCCTCAGCCTCAAGAGGAGGAGACTTTCGAGGGGTGTTCATTGGTCCATCTTCATGATCCAGCATCAGATCTGGCCATCTTTATTGAAGTCCTCTACGACGGATTCAAGTACGGATCCTTGTAGTCTTTGTCTCGCATTCGCGCTAACAGAAGTCTCGTTTTCAGGTTTCGGCGAACGACGAGCTGGCCCGTCCTCCAGGCTCTGCTTTTGCTCAGCCAAAAGTACGGGGCAGAAGACATACGGAAAGAAGCGCTCTTCCAGTTGGAGCTCATCTTCCCCAAAACAGTCGACGAATGGGATTCGAGGCTGGATCACAGCTCAAAAGCTGGGACGATCCACACTCGCTACGACCCAGCGGTAGATTGCATCGCTGCAGTTAACACTGCACGAATCTTGGGCACCCGCGATGTACAGGCTGCCGCTCTCTATGACTGTTGTCAGCTCACCCCGGAGAAGCTCGTCATGGGTGTTGTCCGCGAAGATGGCAGACGCGACCGCCTGTCTGAAGAAGACCTCGCATTCTGCATCCGTGCGATTGCACATTACATCCAGTTCAAGCACTACGTGATGAACAAAGTAGGACACACCTCGTCTAAGAGCTGCAGGACGCCGATTGTATGTGACACAGCTCGGGTGATATACTTTCAGCGCATAAACGACCCAAGGGAGGTTCATTTCGAAGGCTACTGCCTCTTCCCCTCAGTTATGTCAAAAGCTGAGTGGTTAGAGCCGTGGCTTGCGGGTCTTGGGACATGTGCGGCGTGCATAAAGTCGGCGCGACGATCACTAAACGAAGCGCGCCGCGTGTTTATGAGTCGTATATACCTCCTGGACTCCCTGTCTCCCATACGATGAGTCGCTGGAGACGAGTTCTGTCGGCTTTGGGACTAAAGGGGATGGACTGTGGTGTAATTTACCCTGTAAGATTTTATTGCGTCAATGTATAATATGTATATCATATTTTCTGCAGACGCCTGCCTGCTTCCCCTGTTTCCGAGAGCTTATGAAGATATGTGGTAACCCCGCCTATCTGAACAGAGTCGTTGTGAGTCGTGATGACTGTTGAGAAAAGTTGTTCGACATCGTGGCGGCAGCGGAGGCGGCGCTATGCCTGATTCGGCCGGCGCGTTTGATGCGCCGTTCGGGCCTTGAAAAAGTGCGAAGAGCGGGGTGATGATATGTTGTTCCGGTCTTCGTGAATTCTCATGACCTCACAAGCAACGTTTACAGATTGCGAGAACTGGTGTGCCGTGTATGAGCTGCCGGACTCCTAGAGATATGCGGAGCAAACGGTCCCCACATTTCGTGGACACTGCATGGACCTGGGTCAATGAGTTTTTCTCTTCCCCATCCGGAGCCCGCCCTAACCCGCCTCATACCTCGGCCGCCGCCTGCATATAACACACAGCTCGCAGTCGTTGTTCCTTGAAACGACTATGCTCCACCCCCGCTTCCAGACCGGCCATACGTAATATATAAAATATCATCTTTGGCCGTCGAATAGGTCATCAGGATCTTGGTAAATCTCCTGGAGAAGCTTCTC
>JAAIFI010000188.1:0-61844 GCA_011032875.1 Phlebia tremellosa | reverse complement strand
CATGTCAAAACCAGAGACATGCAAAAAAGAAAGAAATAATCAGATACAAATCCATTTGTATAGAACAGATTTGTATAGAGTCACTACTTATGACACCAATGATTGAAATTCTAACAAGGCTTTTATTAGTACATTTTATGTTTTATAGAATTTGCCACTCACAGGAGTTGAACTCTCACCTTCGAGCATAACTGTTTGCAAAAGCAGCCAAGGCTAAACCACTGCACCATGATGACAATATATATATAAAAATCAGTCAATATACATATACATCTTTACATCTATATATATATGTTAAATATATAAAAATGACTTGTAGCCTAATTTGTATCTGTTTCTCTATTTTTCTAATATCTAAATAAAAAGAAAAATGAGATGAGGACACTAAATATTGGTGTATTATTGTTTGAATCAAATTGTACTGCAACATATAACAGAAATCTATGACAAACTGAGTCTCTAATGTCTGAAGTCAAACTTATGGACTAGGCTAATTATATGACTCATTAGCATCACGTAATCCACTGACACATGATTAGATCACTCATTGCTGACTCATATCATGATCCTTGATCACGTTATATGCCTACTCAATAAAGTATATAACGTAGAACTGATAACTCATGAACTATAACATCTAGGTCAGGGTTGATCTAGGTAGTATAAATAGCACAGCAGCTTGAGATGAAGATTTCAAGCTAGTCTACTTGTATAGTAATCATATTAGACAATAATTAGATTTCTTTAGTGTTACTCTCTATGTGTGCCAATATACTAGCATTGTAATGCATAAGCTTTAACTCATACATTAGTAAAATATTAGTTATATCTGCTGAATATTAGCTAAGTATTAGTAGCATTAGTTCAGTATTAGTTCAGTATTAGATTGATTATACAAACTAGCTGAATATAAGGTAAAATAGTTGAAGATTAGCTGTGAAGTAATTGAAATTAAGTAAAGTTAGTTTAAGTAGTTGTATTGTCTTATATAGAACTAATTAATAGCTAAATTAGAAAAGGAGAGTTTTCCTGATGTACGCCCCCATGGAAAGAAGCTAAGTATACTAACAGACCAGGCATCACGCGCCCGTATGCGGAGTTTCAGAGGAGTCATCACGGAAGCCTAGCAGAACGCTGCTATTCTATGCAGATTCATGTCGGGGCCTCAAGCAGAAACGTGCGCTATACACTGCATGTACTGTGCGATAGTCTCTTGACGTCCTCATTGTGTTGAAACTAGACCCAACAGACCATACATCGCGCGTCCATCGTAGTTGCTGAAGACACCAAGATGGCCTAGCAGAACGCCACCATTCTTCGCAGATTCCTGGCGGTGTTCGAGGCAGAAACATATGGCGTGCACATGTCCTGTAGGAAAGGGTCCGCCCTAAATCAGGTTACTTTCGCACTCCATCAATACATACACAGGAGATCTCCCGTGCTTCGCATCATCCACTGCACTGGAGGAATGGAACTTGCAACATAGCGGACTCCAATATTTGTAGGTGCGACGCGATCTGACCGCTTTGACCGCACTCATCCATCAATCCCCGACTATTAAATATGTGTCCTCCCTGTGAGACCAGCTTCGCTGTCTCGTCGCACCTCTGCGGCTGCCCGTGGTATGTCCAGTCATTCTTTGCAAGCAATTTCGGATATTCTTAACTGTTATCTAGTAAGCCGGTAATACCTTGTGCGTTGCACGCTGAATGAGATCAGGGTATTTGTACTCGATGGCAGGTATGTGTGTCTCAGAGATATAGTGTCGAAGGAACCTAAGGTCGCCTCCCAGATAATAACGAGCAAGACGAGACGTTCTCGGCTGATGAGAAACCGTCGGGCCAGTCCCAGAACCCGCTGTTAGAGCAGCCAAAGTGGTACGAAGGAATATATCCCCAGATGATATTCTTCTACCTTGCCGCCGTCGTCATCGCCCTCGCACATCACTTCGTCTACGCTCATCTCAATGGTCGCTCCGTTCAAAGCGACTCAACTACTTCCCTCAAAGAGGAGTTTCACCTCGGTATCAGTGACCAATCCCTCGTCAACTTCATTGGGAACATTATCGGACAATCAGCGCAGATGTGCTTCTCAGCCGTCATCGCAACCGCGTTCGCGCAGATTTTCTGGCACAGACTACGCACGAACCCCTCCACAGTCAAACACATCGACACTGCGCTTAGCTTCAACAGCCAACTGTACAACTTGTTTGCATGGAAAGCCATGAAATACATGCCCTGGCTTATCGGGACGGCTCTCTGCGCATTCTTGATGACATTCGTCTCGACAGTCACTCCTGGCAGTTTAACGGTTGCACCAGGCAGTTTCGATTTGCCTTGCACCGTCCCTATAGTCGATCTCACGAACGCCGACCTGATGGGCCCCGGATTTCCGACTGGCAGGACGCAGTCGTTCGCCGCGCGCGTTCTGATGGCGGGCACGTACTTCGCGCCGGCGACAAACCCGTGCGGCACATGCGAGTACAACATCTCATTCGTCGCGCCTACCATGCAGTGTGCGAACATCACGCAGGCGGTGGACATGGACTCGCTGCTTCAGCCCGGAGATTGGGCTTGGGTGTACCATGGGGACTGGGCTTGGACGAAGGATTATCTCGAGATAGCAAGCAAGAGCCTGCTCACGACAAGCCCGGATTCGACAGACCTGGCACCGGACAACGAACTGCCAGTCATCGCTCTCAACTGCACGGGCTACAAAGCAACGTATCATGTCACGGTCTCACAGAACATCACCACATCGCTCATCGTGAACGACGTCGAAGTGGGACCCCAGCTCCTTGGCGTCAACTATATCGACACGCCCAACACTCCCGATCAGCAGGTTTACGCCGTTTGGGATGCGCTCGCCGGTGCACTCGCGGGAGACGTGCTATGGGTATACGGCCCTTACAACGAATTCACAGCCAACTCTACTTTCACCATCGCTTATAGTCCCATCGGTACGAAGCCTGGGACCTACATACCATGGGTATGGCCAGAGGATTTGTCGATTTTCATCCCCAACATCATGCAGAATGTCAGCCTCAGCCTCCTCTCCGGGGTACTATCCGATACTCGCAACAACACTATAGGTTCGCAGGACACGACTTGTCGCACGTATGGTTTGCAATATGTGTACGACCGCACCCGCCTGCTCGCAACTTATGGCGCAGCGCTCCTACTGACGGCCGTGTTCCTCATTCTTGGGATTCTGACTTCGCACAACGGGAGGGTTGAGAGCTTTGGCTTTACAAGGGTTCTAGCTGCATACCCGCTTGACAAGACGCTTACTTTAGATACGCAGGTGGTAGTAGGAAACGATGGGAGGCTGGACGAGTCACGGACGTGAGATGGGGACCACATTCGTCTCGACTACTCCTATCCAAGCCTCACTTTCTACCCCTCACCGTT
This sequence comes from Phlebia tremellosa, assembly GCA_011032875.1. NCBI lineage: Eukaryota > Fungi > Basidiomycota > Agaricomycetes > Polyporales > Meruliaceae > Phlebia > Phlebia tremellosa. The sequence goes on along the minus strand of JAAIFI010000188.1, from coordinate 58,434 downwards.
CCTATGCATATTTCATTCTGGTTTGTACTGTCTGGCTGGGCTTTCCTTGTATACATACAGAACTACGCTCGTATGACACCCTCTTATAGTTGTTATTTGATGATCGCTTTTGACCGCCCTTTTTGCGGGGGCTGATGTCCGAATCGATCAATGTTTTTGGAGTATCGACATCACAGAACAAGCAAGTCGATAGTCGATAGGTATAAACAGCGTTCAGGCGCAGTGTATAGATGATACAACATAGTATATGGTAAGTAGGTATCATGATCACAAGCTCGGTTTCAACGGGGTCTGACCGGGCCAATCCCTGAAACCAAGGTCGACGCCTGTAGGGATAAAAGTATATTGGTCAGTTCCTCGCACTCTGACAATCATAGGATTAACTTACCCCATGGAGGCATGATCAACCGCTTCTGCTTGCCACCAGGAGCAACCTGGTCTAACTCTGCTATGTCCTCTTTCGTCAGCTTCTTGAGCGCTGAAAGAGCGCCATGAAGATTCGACGAGATACGCGCGGGAGTGACAGACTTGGGAAGGACGACCATGTCCTTTGCAACTGAAGTCGATGCATTGCACGTCAGGAAGCAGTTATGCGGTCAATGAACTATGAACTTACGGAGGTAGCCCAGCAGCACATCAGAATTCTGCAATTCGTGTTTCTTGGCGATCACAGTGACGTGCTCATCGGTTAGCAGTGGCGAGTTTGTCGAACCAAGCGGCGAATACGCCTGCGCAACGATGCCCTTCGCTTTCAAATAGCGAAGGAGTTCGTGTTGCGGGTTGTACAGATGTAATTCGAGCTGTGCAATCAGTGGTCAGTGCGAATACTCGAGACTCGCGTTAGATGAGAGCGAACCTGATCGACAGCTGGCACAATAGTGGCATGTGGCAGGAGCTGCTCCAAGATCTTCTCGGAACAGTTCGAGACACCGATGGAGCGAACTTTGCCCTTCTTCACCAGGGCCTCCATCTGTTCCCAGGTTTTCGAGATAGGCCAGTCGGTGAGCACATCACGCGTGCCGTCAGGACGCGTGGGGAAGTTTGGGTGATTGCCCTTCGGGTTAAGGCAGATGGGCCAATGCACAAGGTATACTAGGCGATATCATAACGGACGCATCAACATTTGAGGGGATAATGTTAGTGAGTGAAGGAGACTCACGATCGAGATAATCGACACCAAGGCTGGTGAGCGACTCATCGAGAGCGGCTTCAACGTCTTGATGCCTCGTACACCAAAGCTTGCTAGTGATCTGATATAAACGATGTTAGGCGTGTCCATATTACAATATACCATGAAATGCTGACAAAGATCTCTGAGCGAGGAACGCCAGAGCGGCGGATACCTTCGCCGACCTCCTTCTCGTTACCGTAGCCCCTGCAAATCGTGTTCAGTCGGTTAGAGTAAGATGTATTTTGTATGCTACGTACCATGCACAGTCGATGTGTCTGTATCCAGCTTCTTTCAATGCGTACTCTACCGCATGTATAACTTCTTCCGGTTTGGACTGCCAAGTTCCTGTCGATCGCATATCAGCTCAGGCTTCCTACTTCTCGAACGTGTTTCATTTCATCGGAGTGTCACTTACCCAATCCGATAGCAGGAATCTCCTGCCCGTTGTTGAGTTTGATCTTCGGTACGTCGGTCATGATGTTTGCGAGTATAGTCGAGGGGGGTTTCTGCAAGCAGTTCACCCTCGTCGTCGACGACGAGCTTGTATCTATACTGCTCCAACGGCCCGGTCCTCCCGTGCTTATCGATCGAATTCCTCGAGTCCATAGGCTCATTTACCGGCTCTCGGGTTGGGCTTAGTTCCATGGGAATGGACGACCGATGGTGAAAGGCCCGTGCATACCGTGTCGTCCTCTGCGGCAACGTGGAAAGTAATCGTATTTTTGGTGCTTCATAGTCATAAGGGTAGTGTCAATGAAGAGCTGCATTCAATTTTCTTTCACTTGAGCGAGTTGGTCACTGTCCAGACGAAGGTCTTCACGAGAGTGAACAGTTGCAGTTCGCATTTCGAGGGCGGGCCTTCGGGCCGGCCGGATAGAGATCGATTCCTACCCGGGCGTCTGAATACAAAGCGTGTCTTGTCCTCTTTCGGCAAGTCTTCTAGATCCAATGTCGTCTGCAGTTTAAGTTTTCGGCCGTATCTCTCAGCTGTACATCTCCGAGTGCGGTGTATGTATTAGGGGGTATCTACGCACATTTCATGTATCTACAATAAAGATGTGCTACAACGTTTGGATGTGCATTCCGGTAACATATCTTTTCGAAATGGTTGGAACACAACATTCGACGACAGACACGAAGGGCTTCAGCTGTCGCAAGTGCTGCATGTCGTCATCTGTCGAGTAGCAAAGATGTACTGTCCTTACGGTAATATCTGAAATGCTACGTATCTGTATACTGTGCCTCAGTGCATCATGATCAAATCTGTGTTCTAGGCTCAAGTCTTTCAGTATTGTCACGTTCTCTAACCGGGGAAAGAATGTTCGTTGGGTGGAGGGTATATCTTCGTGGATGTTTCCAAGCAATAGGCCGGCGTATTCTCCGGAAAGGGCGCACATCAGGAGCAATCTGCGCAAATTGACCATCTGGCCAAATAAGTCCCGAAGCTCTCGGATGGCTTGTTGGGCAGAGGAGGGCGATATATCGGCTACGTCGTCGAGGGAATCAGAAAATTCTAGGGACTGAAGGTGGGAAAGTTCGAACGTGTTGCACAACATCTGGCAAACACGGGAGCGAATATGTCCATCTGCTCGCAGTTTCAGATCCAAAATCGGACGCGGTTTGGCTGCATCGTCACTGAGCGAGGCGCACCGGCTGTTGAAAGCCACAGGCGTATCCCATAGGGTTACGTGAAAGCGTTTGAAACGAATGTGTATACTGAGGCTGACGGGCGGTGTTATATGTCCCCTAGTCTTGAGCGTAGCCTCGATTGCGCCAAGGACCTCCAAATTCCCAACCACCGGAGTGTCATCCGCGCCGGTGAACTCAATTTCCACGTCCGTCGAAGGTACAACCCTGCGCAGTACCGCTATCGCTCCAGAGTCTGCCTGTGTCTGGACAAGATGAAATGTCGATAGGTGAGGCAAGATAGCCTGCGTCTCCGGTTCAATGGGGCTGCTCAAAGTCTCCGCATCAGGCTGTAGGGGTGATATTGCGTTGGCTAGGTCCAACTTCTCGAGAAGAGGCGTCTCTATCAAGAACGACACCCAAGAATCCGGCGACAGAGATATTACAGGGTCTGTCACCTCCAGGGAACGGAGGCATCGACACCTGATATCTGCGATGCCCATGAATGGAAACCTAAACAATGAGAGATGTCGCAACGCGGGTAAGCCCTTAGCCAGGATTTTAGGGACGCTATCGGGGTCTTCAACACGGCGAAAGAAGTCTGCCGACAAGACTTCGAGTAGAGGGGCACCTCGAGGGAAGGCATGAGCGAAGAACGGAATGGAAAAGGAGGTATCCAATGTCACCGTGCGGAAGCGGTGGGCATGCGGGAGAATCATGTCCATTGCAGTAGGGGCGGCCTCATCCTCTCTCTCCGCCAAGACCTCACTTGATCCTTTGAAGCATTCAATCTCGAGTGGCATCTGCTTTGATCGCTCGAGGAAAGCTGCGATGTAAACCCGGCGTAGCGTAAGAATTCTTGTCCATAGCTCCGGAGCCTCCAAGGCGGTAGTCCTCCAGTAACGGCAAACATGAGTGACCGTGAGCCATTCGTATGGTGGGCTGACGTTATCGGCGCTCATGAGGCCGAAGACTCTTCCAAGAGTCTCCACTGGAAGCATGCCAATCTCCGCATGACGAGAAGGGTTCAATGGCGACACCAAATCATGAGAATCTTGCATGCCTTTATAGCCACACTATGGGCTATAAGGTCCTCGACAAAAAATGTCGGGATGTTCGCCGTTATAAGCTGACAACGATCCATTAACGAAATCCACGATCAGGGACTAACACATACCAGATGTTGGGCTCCGATTGCTGCCACATAAACACTCTGACAAGAAATCACAGACGCGACTACTGCAAAGATAATGGTTACTGCACAGGACATCGTTGTTGAGGGCTGGGCGACCTACCAGTATGAAGCCGCGAATACAGGGCGGAGGTGATAACAATCTCAGTGGGGAAAAGTGGTTCACAACTCGCGGTGATTCTAGCGGTTGCATATCGAGCTAAAACGAACACTCCGAGTCGCCGACTTGAAGTTGAGACCCCGGACGATTCAGTACTACCAACTCCGAGACCAACAATTATTCGAATGGAACGATACTGATATGACTAACCAGAGCTAACCAGCCGCGGGAAGTCCTCCCAATTTTTATGTAGATCCTGACGCACTTGCGAAGTGAAAGTTTGCTTGAACTTAGCGCTTGTCATATTCTAGACGTCGTACCAAGTTCACATCCCGTCTACAACTAAGTATGTATGTTCGAATACCCTGCTCAGAGTCTGACTGGCCAAGTAGACTTTTTGCAACTCTTACCGGCATCCAATTCTTTGAGTTCGCACGGTCACCACTGGCATCATGACATCTGACGCGGAAAATACCTCTCCCAGAGCTCATTTAGCTACTGGACGATACGACGCAGCAGTCTCAATTAAGCCTGTATATCCATGCTTGCAATGTTGCAGAGATCACACCGAGGGGCCACATCGAACAAACGTGTAGCTTCAAGCGCACCAGTAGCGAGATCATCAGAGCAGATACGAGTTAGTTATACCTATGTGCAGCCAGAAAGGCTATCGCATACCTGTATTCGTTGGACAGCGGCTGATTCGGATATTTCATTGGCCCCGACTCGCATTCTTATCATGAAGTCTCTCACCAGCTCGGGAAAGACCGAGGAAAAGATAACCCAGTAAAGCTCAGGCATTGCCTGCTGCAGTTTTAACTTTACGCGCTGTGAACGTAACAGAGCCCTCCTGGTGCGTGTCAGGTGTTGCCAGTCTGCACAGATACAAAAAGGCTGGAAATTATTCAGCACCTTCTCGCGACATATCTTGAATGACACATCATACGGATAGACTAAGCAACAGCCAACACTTGCTTCAGCGATTTAAAATTCTGGGACGGCGCATGGCCGTACAATGCCATGGATAATGACAAGGGCAAAGCGATACCACAACATCGGGTAAGCGGCAGCTAGAACTCAAGTCCTTGCCTTCTGGTACATCTGTCTGGACTGTCAACGATGTCACGAAAGATGCTTCAAACAAGTGTGCACCTGACGTACACAGTCGGCAATCCACCACGTCCCTATCCCCCTTGCACGAGTCTTGGAAAGGTCTGAGCAGCATCGAGGTTTTTTCCAGTGGTCTCGTTCAAAGTTTTAATCCCAACTTGAACGAATGTCACCTGAACTCACTCAAGTTCATCGCTAAATTCAACAGCGTCCTTTCATGGGAAAAACCTCTGTCGAGTGCATTGAAGACACGCTCGCGAGTCATAAGCAGCTGTCACTGTCAGCCTGTACCGCTTGTCCACTTAGCGTCGATGCCGAAAACACCAATTAAAACCGAGAGCCGTTCTATGCGAGGGCCTGTGATGGAACCAGTGGATACAAGCATTTCACGTCATGTAGCGGCATGTAGAACTCAATAGCGCACCGACAGGATCCGAGTCGGGTAAGATGAGCTGTCCAGTCCTCTATATGATTATGCATCTTACATTTTTTCCACATACCAGAAGCTGCGCCCGACTTCGCCATGATGTACACCCTGAGAGCTGACCGATTCATTGATGGTTGAGGTTCATCATCCAGTAAGTAATGATATGTATCAGCGGCTGAACGGTCGTACCCAAATATATGATTCTGCCTTGGAAGCTAGCTGTCCAGGTTTCAAGGCGCATAGAGTCCACCTCACCGTGCCTCTTGGAAGCAAGCTACTAGGCTCGGCGCTCGCAAAGCGCAAGATATTCTGCCGCTGTTTCCCACCGCTTCCGCTCGAGTGCTCCTCTTGCTGAAATCCTCAGTCTCCAATGACAGATGTTGCAACGAAACGTAAAGTCTTCTCATCGATTGGTGCAATATGTGACAAAGTTTCTCTTACACCTGGAAAACAATTATATTGCCAGTCTCAGCTCAAAAAAACCACGCAGCCCTCCTACCTCAGGTTGAGACCATAAACAGTCTCCGAACCGCGGGGGTTGGGCAAATCCTTCAAGTCCGAGTTGGCATCCGCAAGAATTGCAGTTGAAACTTCAAACAAAGCTGGCGGGTGACAGGCAACTTTGTGACAGTTGCACACGCGTTGATCCAGTGCGAGTTATAGATACGATACTTGTCATTGCATTAGGTGGATAAAATGAGGGCGCGAAGACAAGTTGGAGGTTGAGAGAGCCATGATACCTGCCCCAGGGCGAAGATGATAGACGCGGTCGGAGAGCCTCTGATTGCAACTCCGATGCAACCGATGCGAGTCGTCGACTCAGGGGAATTTTATGACCCGCCCACCATCTTCCACTGGGACCACCACCATCCTCTCACTGTTTGACTCTTATTCTGTTTTTGTCATACTTTCTGGCCTTCCACCATGGATGTTGACATGAAGCTGAAGGAGGATGTGGACGACAAGAGGGAAAATGACCGGGACCGGGACAGTTTGAGGGATCGCGACCGCGACGCTGAACGCGAAAGGGAAAGGGACAGGGACAGGGAACCCAGACGCGACCGCGACAAGGACAGAGACCGTGAACGCGACCGCGACCGTGATCGTCGTGACTCAGGTTGGTTCTTAATAGGACTGAACGACCGCGTAACCGGTGAGACTTACGCATCTTATCATCAGGCCGTGGTCGCAGGAGCGGTGCCGGTGGCGATCATTGGGAGCCCGAGGAGCGCAGGAACGGGGAAGTGAGTACCTTTTCAGTTATCTCGTGAGTACCATGTCGGTCTCACCAGCTTTTTCGCTCTGACAGCGCCGCAGGCGCTCGCGCACTCGTTCTCGTTCTCGCTCCAGAAGGCGTTCTGCCTCTCCTCGCCGTCGTTCGCGTCGCTCCCGTTCCCACTCAAAGTCGCGCAGCCGCTCCCGCTCTCGGTCTCGCAGCCGTGATCGCAAGGCTGCGGATTCCTTCGCACGATCTCTAGGCGGACCAATGAACGCTCCGCATGAAGAAGCCGTCGAATTTGCCAAGATCAGCAAGAGAGAAAACCGGGTCTACGTCGGAAACCTAAGCTACGACGTCAAGTACAGGGACCTGATGGAATTCATGAGGGGAGGTGGGTTGGGGAATCTCAGATTAGTTTTTCGATATGTTCGTGTGGACGGCTCGGTGGTGGGCGTTGCCTTCGAGAGTTGTGCTTGGGGAGGACAGGAGTTGATCGTCCGAGAGGCATTGGCATTGGAGTGCTTGTCGAGTTTTTGGTTTATTGATGGAATGGCGAGTTGAGCGGACGGTTATTGATGGGAGTTTTCTTTTGGGGTTAATAGCTGGTGAGGTTCTCTTCGCCGAAGTTTTGATTACGCCCACGGGAATCTCCAAGGGATGCGGGTGAGTTAGGTTACTTTCGGACGATTTTTCAAGCTCTCATATATCTTTTGCAGCATCGTCGAATTCGCATCGTCAGAAGACGCGCAACGTTCCATCCGCGAACTTTCTGAGCAGCCACTGCTCGGGCGACCTGTATTCATCCGCGAAGTAGATCACGCTTTTCTAGTGTCGACGCTTTGAGGACTGACCGACACTTCCACCAGGATCGTGAGAATGAGTCTCGCTTCGGCGCCACGCCTGTGCCAGGTAAGATAGGTATGGCCATGGCAGGACAGGGTTTGCATGCTGCACCTCCTCCCCGTCCCGCTTCACACAACTTCTTTGGCCAAGGCAGCAACCCTGGAAACCAACTATACGTTGGCAATGTACGTTCGCTACGCTTTGATCCTCTCGCAGACTAAACAACCAAAAAATCTACAGTTGCCCTACCAGGCTGGCTGGCAGGATCTGAAGGACCTCTTCCGCTCCGCTGGCAACATCATACGTGCGGATATCAACATTGGCGCGGATGGACGGCCGAAGGGTTCAGGAACTGTTATTTTCGAGACTTCCAAAGATGCTCAGCAAGCTATCAGTAAGTTTTCAGTGAAGACTGCCTTTTCCTCGCTGATTGGCCTTTCGTGCAGGCATGTACAACGGCTTTGACTGGTACGGCCGAACCCTGGAAGTTCGCGAGGTTCGTCGTTAGCGTACCCCTGGTGTCTCCTTTCGTTGTCACTTACGTCGTATGACAGGACCGATATGCCGGCCTCTCTGGCCCTGGCTCCTTCCGTGGTGGTCTTCGTGGTATGCGCGGTGGCATGCGCGGTGGCTTCCGCGGCGGCCTTCGCGGCGGGTTCAGGGGCGGCTACGCCGGAGGACCCGCTGCGGGAAGAGACTTCTCCAGCCAGGACCTGTACGCCGACTACTCTGGCCCCGACCAAGCTGGTGCAGGAGCTGCTTTGGCTGGCTACGGTGCTCCTGCAGCAGCGCCATACGGCGCGGCGGCAGGTGCCGCGTACGGGGCTGGCTACGATGCTGAACCGAGCCAGCAGATCATGGTTCGCAACGTAAGTAGTAGCATACATTCTGACTTTATCCGATTCTAACATGCTGCATCGTACAGCTACCTTGGTCGACGGCGAACGAAGATTTGGTCGAGCTCTTCGAGACAACTGGCCAAGTTGAGCTCGCCGAGATTCTTTTCGAAGGTACTCGGTCCAAGGGCTGCGGTGTCGTACAATTTGCGCAGGTTGCAGAAGCAGAGACCGCGATCGGTATGTTGCATTCTCCCATACGTTCAACTTTCTTGTACTCACCACATGCGTACAACAGCCAAATTCCAGCAGTACATGTACGGTGGCCGCCCATTGGACGTACGCTTCAACGACCGCTGGCACACGTTCTCGCCTAGTGCCGCCAAGGGCGGTCAGGCAGTCGTCCCAATGGTCGCCGAAGCCGCTTAGATCTACAGCGTTTTCTGTCTCCTTGTCATCACCACTCATATCTGCTTGGCGGGTCTCACTGTGCTTTTGATACGTGTCTGCTCGTTACTGTTCTCCTTCTGTCCTTTGTTCTATTACTCCAAAACCTGTCGCTTCACGCGAGTACATAACATCATCATACTGTAAAAGTTGTGAATGTAAAAAATTGAGATCTTCTATATTTCATGACGTGGCGGTACGATAAGGGGCGAAGTGTGTGTATACAGAGTGATTCAGGCACGTCAGGTCCCTTTACTACTACGTGTAAGTGCTAGCTATATGGAGGGTGCACATGGGTGTGAGAGAAATCGGGGAATTAGTCGTGTGTCCATTCGTCGACATCGCACTTTGCGTCTTTACTCTTTACTCGAAATATCGTACACTTGAAGAGGGAGGGGGCGAGGTCGTGTATTAATCCGCTCGTGTTGGGAACGGCTGCGTCGTACGGGTTGGTCGGGCAGAGTCTTGGTGCTGGTGATATATGATACAGTTTACTTTGTTGTTTGCTTTCGTTCGACCTGTAGGGCCTCACAGATTGCTCCTCTCCTCGGACGGCGTCTGCGCGACGAGGTACAGCATGTGCTCGACGACCTCCTCGGGCGTCGTGACGTGCCACACGGCGAGCGTGCGCTTGCTGCTGTGGCCGACGGCGGTCGTGAACACCGCGTCGCGCTCGATGGCGAGCGGCACGGGCTTGAACTCTTGTGCGGCGGAGTCTTTAGCGAGGAGGGTGACGGACAGTGGTGGGTCCAGCACGGCCTTTGTGTTGTCACCTTGGAAGAGTAGGAGCGCACGGAACATGTCCTCATCGGTCTGAGTGAAGATGTGATATCGTGAGCATGAGTGTCACAGTGGAATGTACAGAATGTGCGTACCTTGTCATCACCAGCACAGAACACGAACTCGGCATCAGGGTTGTTATAGAGAATGCGCTTCACGATCTCGCCCTACGAATACTCCAGTTAGCCACCAAGCACACTCACAGGTACGAAACTATACACACCTTGTTCACAGCAATTGGACGGACTTCTAAGTTCTTCTTTCCAACAAGAACTACAGCAATCGTCAGCTTCTCATGCACAACGTTACGAACGGTACAAAACCCACCTTCTATCGGACGCTTGCGCGCCAAGTTGTTCTCGAGCAGATCCTGGCACTGGCGGCACTGGAAGAGACCCCACTCCGGGTCACTCGAACGGTAATGCCACGTAATCGAGCTCTTCTTGACCTCAATGTGACTGCCCGTCGTCCTCTACAAAGTAAGGTCATTTGATCAGCTCAAACACATACCATGCACGACTACACAAACGCACCTCAGTGTAATACTTGAAGATCTCCAACACCTCGTCCATCCAGCTCATATCGAGGTTCTCCGTGAAGTTGCTCCACGCCGTCGCGCCCGGCTCGCGGATGAACCCGCCGTGCTCCGCGCTCATGCCCACGTTGCGGATGTGCCCCAGGTGCTGCTCCAGGAACGCCTGGTCGCGCCCCGAGATGATGTACACCACGTTGTGCGGGTCCTTCGCGAGCGCCTCGAGGGCCTCGAGCGTGTGCGCCGACGGCGTCGCCATGCTCGGCACCTTCACGATCGGCGCGAGCGTGCCCTGTAGAGCAGAAGCGCATTTAGCACTGGCACTGAAGATTTTAAAGAGAAACAGAGACACGCACATCGTAGTCGAACAGGAACAGCCGCTTCTTCGCCTTGAGGTACAGCCGCTCGAGCTGGCCCTTGGGGATGAACGGCGTCATGCGCGCGAGGTTGTTCTGCCCGAGCCGCTCGAGCAGCATCTCCGCGAGCATCGCCGCCCACGTCGCGGACGTGTGCGTCGTCACGACCTTGTACAGCTTCGCGTGCCGCTCGAGCTTCTCCTCGTCCGACATCGTCAGCCCGCGGTGCATCGCCGCCGCGACCTCCTGCGTCACACGAAAAGATAACGTCAGTACATTTTCACCACGATGTGAGGGTGGGAGAGGGGAGACGCACCCCGAGGTTCCACGGGTTGATCTGCAGCGCGTCGGCCATGTTGCTCGAGATGCCCATGAACTCGGAGAGGACGAGCGGCGCCTTCTTCGTGCGGTCCTGCGCGATCACAAACTCCATCGACGTCGTGTTCATCCCGTCGCGCAGCGGCGTGATCACGCCGAGGTCCGCCACGCTCAGCAGCGCGTAGAACTCGTCCTTCTTGATCGTCTGGTGGCTGCACGCGTATATCATAATTCGATCAGCCCATAATGCGAAATGAGTGGAAGGAGAGAAGAGCACGCACTAATGATGCACGGGGATAAAGTCCAACGACCCGTACTCGCCATTGATGTGCGCCACGAGCTCCGACACCTGCCGCTCGAGCTTCGGCGAGTCCGACAGCGCGGGCGACGTCACCTGGATGAGCACCACCTTGCCGATCCACTGCGGGTAGTCCTGCAGCAGCTTCTCGAACGCGCGCAGCTTCTGCACGACGCCCTTCACCACGTCCAGCTTGTCCCGCCCCACGATGATCTTCTTCCCCTCGTACAATGCACGCAAGGCCTCGAGTTTGGGTTGGATGCCCGGGCGCAGGCTACGTATTGTTATCATCGCGCGTCAGCGGCAGTGTCTATTCTGGACGACGACGGGAAATGATACGTACATGTCTTTCGCGACGCGCTCGGCGTCGACGCCGACGGGGCAGTACGCGATGCTCGCCACGTGCCCCGACACGTCGATCCCGCCCCGGCTCGTGCTCTCGTACCCGCACACCCGCACGCACGACGACGTGAAGTGCCGGCTGTACGAGTACGTCTGGAAGCAGATCAGGTTCGCGCCGAGCATCCCGTCCAGGATCTCCTTGCGGCGCGGCAGGCATCTACACTCAGCGCACATCAGCGTCCTGTCCAGAAGCGCTCATTGGGACGAGAGACGCACCTGAACACCTCCGAACTCGGGAACGGCGTATGCACGAACAGCCCCACCGCCGCGTCCGGCAGCGCCTGCCGCAACAGCGACGGCACGAGCAGCAGGTGGTAGTCGTGCACCCAGATGAGGTCGCCCGGCTGGTACACGGCGCACACGGCGCGCGCGAACGCCTCGTTCACCGCGGCGTACGGCGCCCAGTGCGTGTCGGCGGACGCGTACTCGGTCGCGACGTCTTGCCAGAGGAGGTAGTGGAAGAGCGGCCAGAGGGCTGTGATGGGGAGAGGTGGTTAGTACGTGTTGTGGGAGGGTAGAAGAGAGAAAATAAGGTGTATGAAATGTAAAAAAAATCCAATTAAAACAAAAGAATGAGAATGAGAATGAGAACGCAAAGGAACCATGTCGTGCCACACCGCACATACGACGGCCTGGGGAGACGGCACAGACGTGCAAAGCGGAAAACATGTTATACCGCTCCCAGTAACCGTTCGGTTGTGGGATGAGGACCAACAGCAGACACCCGCTCGTCGCGCTCGTTGCCCGCCTAAGCATACGGAGGGCGAAGATGGCATCGCTGGCGAGAAGCGAGGAACGAGCGCGAGACGTGAGGCTCTTCCGTGGTGTACGGTGCCGTCATCCTATCCGTCCATGCATCTGCTACCCATCTATCTGCCCGTCTATCCGTCCATCCATCCGTCTGTTCTGCCCAACACTGCACTCGCCCAGCTGCGAACCGCGCCCGCTGTCACATCGTACGGCAGCGGTGCGATGGCTAGGCACGAAGCAGAGAGACAGATAGACATGCAGCGAAGGAATGAGACAAGACAGGACAGCCGTGTCCAGACCCACGCCCCGACAACGCCACCCGTCAACGTAAAGGCATGGAAGGGCAAGACAGGGTACCAGGGCACTCGAACATAAGCCGGCCCGGCGAGAACATGTAATGAGAGACGGGAAGGCGATGGGAGACAAGGGAAAGCGGTGCTCCGTCCCTCGCCCATCGTCCCTAATCCCTAGGCCATCAAAGCGAGACGTAAAGTGCGGAGTGCATGAGAAGCACGAAGAAGAGAGAACATGGAAACGAAAAGACGATGAAGACGATAGCAATGCGGCGCGGTAACCCAGCCAGAAGCAAAGGGCAAAACGTGGGCTGCGTGGGGAACGAATGGGAGAAACCACGAATGAGACGACGTCACGCGCCGTGAAACCCAATCACCACGCGCCGCAGACAGTGAGGACTGAATGGAATCGCCCATCCAGCCATCACCCCATCACCTCGGGGCGAGATAAGCAGTCGAGATGCACCTCCCCAAGCGTACTTTAAAGAGGAAGTGATGCAGAGATTGAGGGGTCTATGACGGATGCAGGTGATGCGGGGTGTGATGGGGTGCGGGATTGTGTATCGGGAAATGGCAGATGAGATGAGGGAGATGGGAAGATTGGGTGGGTGTGCACCGATGAGGAAGGTGCGCGCACCAGGCGAGTAGAGGGTAGGAAAAGATGGGGGAGGCAATGAAAATGGAGGAAAAGGGATGAAAAAGAAAGCAAAAAGACAAGAAATGAGGGGAAAGGAATGAGAGACGGCACTCACTCTGCTTGCAATAGCCGTCGTAGTGTCCGTGTGCGATCTTCTCGTCAAGCCAAACAGGCACATAGCGCATGCGTTTCTTCTCCATGCCCTTCCTTACGTCCTTCCCGCGCTCCTCCAGCTCTCCAAGAATACCCTCGAGTTCCCTCCTCTCCTCCTCGCCCACATCCCCACTATTCATCTTCTGATACTCCTCCTGCTCCGCGCGCACGGGCCCCGCATACACGTCGCCCGTCCACCCGACGAACACCTGCTCGTGCGTCGCCGCGAGGCTCGCGATGCCGCTCACCATCGCGCTGTGCCCGTACCGCGGCGCGAGCTGCCAGCGCGAGCCCGTGCTCGTCGTGCTCGTGGTGGTCGTCGTCGTCGCGGAGCCGAGGGCGTCGTGCGAGGTGGTGGAGGTGACGGTGACGGCGGTGCGCGTCGTGGGCACGAGGAAGCGCTCCTGCGTCTCGTGGATCGCGTTCACGCCCGGCGGCGCCGCGCTCGCCTCGTCGTCGTCGCTGCTGTGGTCGCTGTCCTGGTCGCGCGGATGTCCCGTCTGCGTCTGCGTTTGCTCGTGTCCTGGTTGCGCATGATCGGCGAGCGGGGACGGCGGGGGCACGTCGAGGTGCGTCGGGCCGGCGGGCGGCGTCTGGGGCGGGGAGGGGATGCCGTTGAGGGCGGCGCCGGTGGTGGCGGCGGAGGGCGGGAGCGGGTCGGCGGCGAGGGCGCAGGTGACGGGGAGGTAGTGGCAGACGTGGAGGATGCGGCCCGAGAGGGGGATGCCCTTGGCGCGGTGCTCGTCTTCGAGGCGGGCGACGTGGGCGCGGATGTCGGCGAGCGAGGGTTCCGCGCGCCGGTGTGGTTCGGCGAAGCTGTCCATGGTGACTATAGTAAGAAAGGGAGGGAGGGGACGTCGAGGGAGAGGATGGGCTGGCTACGTATTTGTATGGAGCAGTGATATTTGTAGTGCGATCTGTATTTGTAGATCAAGCGCGTTATCTCTATCGACGGGGCTCTGATCTCTGCACAACGAGGCCGCGCAAGGAAAGTCTCTCAAAGCGTTCAGGATGAGAAAAGCGTCGAGGATGTCGATGAGGAAGAGCAGGGCGATCGTCGACAGCCTGGCCCCCAAAACAGCAATTCTCCATCACGTGCACCCCACGTCATCTGCGCACCCTGCTGCTCCACCGCGTCGCCCATTCAATCCCATTCAGTTCTCGTCGTGTCCTCCCCGGACGCGTCTTGCCCAATCGTCGTGCCCACGCCCCCAGTCATTCGGGCGGGGATCAACGTGATTGGCTGCAGAGGCACCCACGGTGGAGCGGGCGATCCCCGCCTTCGCAACCGCGTAGACGGTTCCCGCTTCCCCTCGCTCGCGCTTCCCTCTTGCCTTGCGATCGTCGTCGTCCTCGCAGAGAGAACACACCGGCTCGCAAAACAGGACGCAAAATAGAAGAGGCCCACGTTCGCCGGACCATCCTCGGTACGGCGAGTTTTGCTTGCCTCTTCCTCGGCGCGCCCTCCCTCCAGGTCACCGTCTCTCCGACGTATATCCTCTGCATCTAGTAGCCCATGGTCTATATCGCTGTGATCAGCGTTCTCGCGCCGGGTATTGCGAGCCGCGAATGGTACCCACGCTTCTACTCGAGCGAATCAAGCTGTGATTCTGTCTAACAATCGCAGTACGCACAACAACATCCGTGGACAGTGCTCTAGGATAGAGGTGATAAGTCCATAACCTCCCTCCTACCCCACTCCACCGTCGTGCCCGACCTCGAGGTTCTGACTCATTACGCATATTATGCACCATACACACGGATCGCTAGAGGAAGGCCAGGACCCCATCGATTTCAATCATGTTACACGCCACTCACTCCCTCTACCCTCTACGCTTTCCACCAACTCCCGGCGGCAGCATACCGAACGATTCCTGCTACACATATCCCGGTCCTCTCGTCAGCGGTCGACACACCACCTCGCTGCGATGGTGCGCCCGCCGTCCTCTCGAGACTCGAGTCTCGAGTCCTGCGCGTGACCCGACTGCCGCCGCCGAGGCTCTCTGTGCTGCAATCGGCTCACGCGCAGATTCTGCGATGTCGATCACGGCGGTGGGACTGCTTGTACCCACCACCCACGGCTTCTAGTTGAGCGAGTAATGGTCAAGCTGGGATTGTACAGTAGAGTTGGGTCTGTGTCTAGCGGTCGTAGGACGCGCAACGGTGCTCACGGAAAGCCGAGCTGTGCCTGCCCCAGGCTGGACGACGGCGCCCTCCCTCCAGAGTCCAGGTCACCGACTCTCCGCCGGGTACTAGTACGAGCCGCAGCTAGTAACTATAGCACGCCCCAACTCGCGCGAACCAAGATTCAAGCTGCGACCGGAGTGTTTTGGACTATGTCGAGCAGTCGGCGTACGCGCACCAACTGTGGGGCGTGCTCTACTAGTAGGATGGAGGTGATGAGTGTATGCCCTCCCTCCCTACTCGTGCCCGACCTCGTCATTACGCGTATTATGCACCGTACACACGGATCGCTGGAGGAAGACTGCGACCCCGTCGATCTCAGCCGTATGATACATATCGTGCTCCACCGTCTACACCCATAGTGACAGGCCTGCTCATACCCTGACTCTAGTAACCGACATTCCACATCGTATCGCTGTACTCGCCGTCCTCCCAAGCCGCGCGCGTGCTTCACCTGCCACTGGAGATGTCTAACTAGTCATTGACAACCAATCGCCGCACGCGTAGTGGTTACTTCCTCCGTTCCAAGGATGCGTATGGCGGTGACGTCTCTCCATCGATATCCCAACCCGCACCACCACTATGCATCATAGTCGACCTCTGGAGTGTGAGATCTAGGTCATGACGCGCGGTATGCATCATGCAGTATACCATACCCGTAGTAGAAACTGCCGGAGGAAGACTAGGAGGGTTGCGCGGGCATGATGTATTTCGTATGTCTTCATGCATCATAATCCACATAGCGTTGCTTAACGGCTGGACGTCTGGACGGTTCACCAAGTAACTCGCTCGAGTCTCACTTCGGTTGCGTTATGATGACAACAACTTTCGACAACTCAGCTCACTCCTCTCTTGTTGTCACCGAGATGTGGTATTGATTGCTAGAATGTGCAGGTTTAAACTCGTCGCCCAAAATACTCATCGTGGGCACAAATTCTCGTCTACGAAACCATCGTCCAAAAAGAATGATTCATACATGGTCATACATGGATTGTCGAACGAATGGGCGCAACTATCTAGTTGAAATCCGACGAGCTGCTCGCATTCGGACCTGCATTACCACTGCGGCTGGTCCCTCCGTTGCCTCCTACACTCGCGCCCGCAGCGTTGGTGATACTTCCGCCCTTGTTGCTCACGTTTCCGCCGTTCGCGCTGCCTGCGTTGCCGCTGTAGTACCCGCTGTACCCAGGGCCCGTGGCGTCGCCCGTGGATGTGTCGCCGCCATTTCCACCGATGGCTGAACGAATGTCATTTTAAGTCAAACAGAAATCAATGCAAACGAATGAAAGAGGACTCACGGGCACCAGTGTTACTCAACGTCCCGCCGCTCCCAACATCATTGTACGACGACCCGCCGTTCACGTTCCCGCTGTTCCCGGTGCTGATGGTGTTCGCGCCGTACCCATAATGGCCATTGTACCCAGTGCCACTGGAGCCGCTGTTGTCGAAGCCGGGGAAGGGCGGGTATTGGCGTGCGGCGAGGGAGGCGGGCGCGACGGGCGCGGCGAGGGTGGGGCCGGTGAGGGCGAGTGCGAGGAGGGAGAGGTTGAAGATTGTGGTGAACATTTTTGGGTGTGTAGATTGGTGGGTTGATGTGTAGGTTCAAGATTTCGGCAGGAATGAGGCTTGTATATATACGCATCCTCGAACCCGGAGGAGGCGATGAACGATGAGCTCAGCGGTGCGCACGTTGGAATTACTTCCGCTTGCTGTGTACACACTGTAATACTCTCTCTGGGACGATCCGCAGACACATCGAGCGGTAGCCGACTTGTAGAGTGTCGGCAACATTGATACCGACACTGTGCAATGTCGTGCTCTTACCCTGAAGAGAGAGGCAAGAAGCAATCTCGATGGGTGTCCCTCTTGGCAGGTAGCGACGAGTTGTGAGCACGTTGTGGATCCTGTTTGGGTCGGCTGCTTCCGCTCCTTCTTCTTCGGTATGATCGAGTTCACATTTTGCTCCCGCCCGCTCGGCTCTCGAAGACTCGTCACTGTCGCATCGCTTTTGGATTCAAATAACGGTGTGTGGTCTATCCAGTGAAGCTGGGACCAGCTAGCGACACTATCAGTAAGTCTATATCACCTGTCAGAGCTCCAAGGTATAGGTACTCGCGCCTCCGCCCCATGCTGCCTTTATCACCGACGACATACGATGTAGTAGGATGTCCGTCCGAACTCGAATGAACCGACATGTGTCCCGCCGCACCGGTCTCAATTTTTCGCATATTTTCCGGACAGAGACTTGAGGATGGGTACCGGGTTTCAAAGGCTCCTTCTAAGTTCAGATTTTTGGGTTTTTCCTTCTAAAGTCTCCTTTTGAAACTTGAAGATATAGTAAAAAATAAAATAACACAACTTGTGGCCACAAAATGCGGGCGTCTAGTCTGCCAATCGCGATCACGATCAACATTGAGCGCCTAATTGTCAGAGAGGAGGCTCTTGTTCCGGCTCAGCTTCAACCACCACCAGTTCTTCAGTCGAATGAAATGTTGACAGCTATCACGTCGCGTCTCCTGCAAATAGGGAGGCACGAGTCGGTCTTGCGGTGTGTTTCACTCGCTCCGCGTGCATGTCTGCCGAGCTCTGGTTCAATCGCTCGGTACTCGACGAGCCCAATAAGCGGGTCTGTAGCGGGAGCATCGAATCCCTTGTTTTCGAGTCGCGTTCCCGTGTTCAGTGAGTGTCATATGCATATCTTCACAAACGACCTCACAGTACTCACCACAGTGGCACGTCCCAGGACAGCACATCTCAACACTCGATCCCGCAAAGCTCACCCCGTTCGACTACTGCGATATTTCCGGACTTGACACGGTCAACTTCTACACTGGCGGGAGAACCTTTCCAGTAGCCCTGAAGACGTACGTCTACCTTCTGCCATTCGAGCAGCTGCCCCCGCCGGACACGGGGGGGTTCCTCTACCTGCACGAGCCGCCTGCATGGGCGCCGAAAGTCGTGCACGACCTCCGCTTCCGGGTCACATCCATCGCCGATCCATCCTCGTTCGACTGGGGGCACGATTTGCAGTACGGCGGCCTGCCCTGGTCCCTGCCTCTTTTTTACGGCCCCATCTGCGCGCCCACGATACAAGCTATCCTGAAAATCGACCGGAAGCGTCTGCTCGCCAACATAATGAACCTCCATAATCGCGTCTGGGACTCCGTTGGCCCCATGATTCAGAGCACCCGGTACAAGGTGCCCCTCCTTTACGCGCAGCGGCAACCCTTTCGCCTGGACTTGGGCAGACCTATCGACGACATTCTGTATTTGAGAAACCAGAAAGAGAAGCCTGTCAGCGCGCGTGATGCTCAGCTGTTCGTTTGGAATGAGAAGATCTTCACGCCTGGGGTGCAGCCAGTGATCGGCGTCGACGAGACCGGCGCGCCCAAACTGGGCCCGCGCGTTCCACTGTACCGAGGTACGCTTTCACGCCATTCTCCGCCTGCAACCCCACTAGCAGTAATCTGACTAGTCGATACACATGCACAGGCACCGTCGTCGCACGGCTGGAACCGGCGCCGACGCCCGACGCCCCCGACGGCATGCACGTTCGCGTCGAGGAGATCGTGTCGCCCATCGTACCGAACCCGGACAGCGACTTCGACCCGAGCAAGCTGCCTGCGATCGCGAAAGGCTCGCTCTTACCGGGGTGCGAGGATGGCGCCGTTACCGATCAGCCGTATCGTGTGAGCTTCCCAGGGTTCACACAGTTGCCGCACAATAAAATAGGCATAGATGAAGTGTAGGTGGGGCGTGTGTTGATTGTGCTTGCTAGGGCTTATGCGGAGTGTATACAATCGGAGATGAGGGCCGGTACAGACCTTGGTTGTCAGTGGACTCTGCGAACCGTGTTCAATAGATCCTGGACATGGTTAGACGAACAAGATCATCACTCTCAGCCAGCAGGCAAACAAAAGCGCAGCAACTGACGGTCGCTAAAGATATCCAAAAAGGGCGCATCATGATCAATCAACGGAGGAGCTGCAACTTTAACGGTATGCTTTCCCACTGCGCTTCTACTATATCTAGGAGCTCGGTATCGCAGCTTTCACTATCAGTACTACACCTCACAACCTGCCTCGACCTGATCTTGTGAGCCGCCATGACAGCATTCTCTGATATCCCTGCGGATATCATATTCAAGATCCTGCTCTCAGTTCCCGACAAACGAACACTTCTGGCTGCTATCCTGACTTCGAGATACATTCGCGATATCTACGCCCAACATCCTCAGACTATCCTGCGTTCCATCTGCTACGCATGCCCTTGCTTCCTGCAGGCCTTCAGAGTTGCACGGAAAGTGGTCACCCCCGAATATCAGGACGCGCCACATCTCGAGAATGGGATTAAGTTCTCGATGATCTTTTTGGGCAAGTTGGATCGCAATACGCGCATTGTAGATGATTTCGAGGATCTATTTAGCTCCTGGTGAGTATTGTGCAAGTGTGGGCTGCCGTACGTGCCGAATTCATGCTGTATCTCTGTAGGTTGAAGGACAGATCGGTGTCGTTTAGTCGCCTGTCACCTGAGGAATCCCACCGCTTCCGTCGTGCCGTCTACCGAATTTGGACCATGCATCAGATACTGAAAGTTAACAGCATCGACGGTTATGACCATGAAAGTTGTTTTGCCGCCCTTGTAGGATTTCTTGCGCCGTTTGCGGACGCGGAGCTATCAGAGATCGAGCGAGCTATGGCGTTCCTACGAGATGTCCACCGGTGGCTCAGCTGCGCAAACGACGCCTATATGGGTCCTAATGTCTCATTTGAGGATCACGGTGAGTCACGCTCCGGAGAACAACTGTTGTGCAAGTAGCAAACCTCACGCGCCATCCAACTTCAGTAGGGGCCGAAGTCGCTCTGGGGCCCAGAGAATTGTGGCGGGCATGTCAGACATGTCGATGTACATTCGATATACTTGCGAAGCTCCTTTCCCATGGAGACAATGCGTATTCAGGTGGCATTGTTGGAGACGCTTTACGAACGATCTGGGTCGGTCGAGGTTCCAACTCCCTCCAACGCGCAAATAATGCTTCCATGGCCATTTTGGATGCCCCTGTGGCTTCGGAGAAGACATGCGAGTCAGCTATCGTCTATATCTCTTCCATGCAGCTGACACCCATATCTTAGGTTCCCGCTGTACCTCACCAAATCTCGAATTGTGGAGCGAGCCCAGTAACGTATAGTTGAAACCAACGTTTCTGTCGTGTCTCACAGACCCTCCTTCAGATTGGTTCCTTCTCCGTGGTAGAATCGATCCTAATTATGTATGCAAGAAAGCTCTCCCAGAGAACGTCTATTGGAACCCATACGAGAGTCGTATATTGAAAGCACATCTGCGCGAACGAAATGAAGCTGGAATGCCAATATTCGACTGGTCTGTGCTTGTGAGCTCCCTGCTCCAGCTCCACGGAGAAGGACATGGTGTTTGGAACGATCATTCTTGGTATTGCCTTGGCTGCGTACGCGATTTGTTCGATGCCACGCTTCACATATGGTGGAGGATGCTTAGAAGCAGCGGTAAGTCGAACTTCCTGATCTTGTCGATGAAGCTCAGTCAAGCATGTCTTGTTATTTTGCCAGACATTAGTTATCGATCAAGGATGGATTGCATGTAAGTAGTGACTTGGGACTTTTTACAGTAGTGCTGTGCGAATCGCTCGATACTCAAGCATATGTTCGTCGATAGATATGGTACTGAATGTCGAATGCAAATGAATGAAGGTCATGCTTCCAAATGGAATGTGAGTTGCCCCGACGTTTTCTTGTCATGTCCTGACTCACACAGCGTTGCCAAAAGCATCTAGCCGACCCAAGAAATCCTCTGCCGTTTGCAACGTTGGACAAGGGGTCTCTACGATCATTGCTACGTAGGGCGTAATTTACGGCCTATGAAGTTCCTCTCTTGACGTCATATGTTATATAGTGCACAGACCTTTCCCCTTAGACGATGAAAGCCGCAAGCGCATCAAATCGTGGCTCGCTAATTGCCACTAAAGGAAAGGGCGCATCAATCGATCGGCACCGACGAGAAGTCGCACAGTAGATGACTCTTCTAACATTCTGTATCATTTATTTACTCACGGCCCGTCCATTGTGTATTATACTCTGCAGCCACTACTTCTTACCCGCAGCTATGACGGCGTTTACCGACCTCCCTGTGGATATCATACACAAGATCCTGATCTTAGTCGCCGACAAACGAACGCTGCTGACCGCAATCCTGACCTCGACATGCTTTTACGTTGTCTATGAACAGCATCCTCAGACAATCTTGCGCTCCATCTGTTGTGACCGCCCTTGCTTCTTTCAAGCCCTCAGAGTTGCGCAGAATGTCCTCACCCCCGAATCTCAAGATCCCAAAGCTTTCGAGGACCAGGTCGAGCTCACTATGAGCGGTTTGAGCGCATTAGAGCGCAATACGAGTATTCTGAACGACTTTGAAGATGTTTTCAGTTCGTGGTAAGCTTTGTGCACATTTTGGCTACTATACACGTTACTATACACCTACCCAGGTTCAAGGATAGATCTGTATCCAGCAGCCTCTTGTCATCTGAAGAGTCCTTTCGCTTTCAACGTGCCATGTACAGGATCTGGACCATGCATGATATATTGAGTCCCAAAGTCATTGATCCTCATCATGACTACACCACTTGTTCCGACACCCTGATAGCGTTTTTGCGACCATTTGCGGATGCCGAGCTATTAGAAATGGAGATGGTTAGGTCTTTCCTCAAGGACGTCTGCTTGTGGCTCAACACCGCAAACGATGTGAACATGGCTCCCCCAACTGGCGATGAAGATTACAGTAACTAGAGTTGAAATTGTCATCCAGACGACATAGATCCTGACGTATCTTTTAACAGTGGGGAGCGGAGTTCTTATAGGACCTCAAGCGATGTGGGATGCATGTCAAACATGTCGGTGCCCAGTAGATCCCTTCGAGCAACTCCGGCCTTTCGGAGGCAGCATTGTCAAAAAGGCTTTGCGAGTAGCCTGGCACGGCAGAAGTCAGGCCAGTATTGTTCAACGTGCGAAATTAACCTCCATGGCCATTTTAGGTGTCCCCACGACCTGTCGGAACACATGGAAGTCGGTCATTGCTGTTCTCTTATTAACGCGGCTGAATGGTATATATAGGTTCTTGCTGTGACATGCCCACTTTCGAGTTATGGAGCGAAACCAGTTACGTATGACCGGTGGCGTGTGGCTGCCATTCCTCTCAGACCATCTTTGTAGATTGGTATCTTCTCCGTGGCAAGATAAGTGCCAGTTCCTTGCGTCGTAGTGCGCTCAAGGGGCGCGTCGGCCGGAATCCTCATGAAACCCACTTGCTGAGTACACACTTGCTCGCACGAGACTCGGCGGGGATGCCCACCTTTGACTGGTCCACACTGATCAATTCACTCCTTGCACTCTACGGTGAGGCACTGGGGCACGTCTACAACCAGCAATGTTGGTATTGCTCTCGGTGCATCCTTCACATGATTCAAGTCGTATTTGGAAAATGGTGGAGCACTCTCAGACGCGGTGGTATGTCCTACTCATATCCGATGATGAAGCGCAGCTCAAGACACTATGCTACTGTGAAGATATCAGTTATCAGTCCAAACCAGATTGCGAGTGAGCCGTAGACCTACTTGTGTTGTGCGGCTCGCTCAATACTGAAGCATCTGTCCGCTCATTAGGCTTGGGGCTCGCTGCGTTATGCAAGTTGGCGAAGAGCATGCGTCGAGCTTCAACGTGAGTTATCCTGATATCGCTTGTCTATGTACCGACCTTAACAAGGTGCTGAAGCATCTATCTGAGCCCACCACTGGCGAAAATTCTGCCGGCGAAATTACTGGATTTATGATCTATGACTAGATACAACAAGGAGCCCAATGTGAGGGATAGTACACTACTCGTACAGCGGCAGTATGGCGTATATCAGATACAGGTATAAGGACGGGTCTAAAGCAGCAACCAGAAATGAGTCTAAATTAGACAGTCCGACAAGTCATGAATGTTCCTCGTGATTTGTATGGCTTTTGCGGAATCGACTAATACGTCTTTGCAACGATCCAATCCACGCGAATGGATTGAAGAAGCGGATACGGAATATGTACGTGAAGACGTATACAGCAGCAATCTAGAGACACGATACTATTGAGCAGAAAGCTATCATAGCAAAAGGCAGAACTCACATTAAATGCAACATAGACGAACATGAGGCCGATGTTCCTCCACCTATGCGAATAGAATATGTTGAAATTTTGGGACATGAACTCGTCAGTTGTTCTGTAGGCGCAGAAGTTGCAGTCCGCCGTTGCATTGGGATTAGTCATGTAACCTCCAGCCACGTTAATAAATGGCTGCATATATTGGTAACATGTGAGTCCCGATGGTGGGTTGACTTGCACGTATTCTATGGGAGCGCAGGTGATTTGTTGCTTTCCGATAGCTAGTACTGTGGTAAATAACAATGGATATAGAAGATTGGGTCATACTCCTCACCTTGCCCATACATTCCCTCAATAAGATACGTATAGGTAGACACGCGGTACATCCACCTCCACCAGCCCAATGCACGGAATGGTTGCAACACGCCATTACTAGCAATCAAATTCAGTAGAGTATCCAGGCAAGGTTGTAAGGAGACTTACAAGGCAATAATGAACGAGAAGAAGAAACTGAATAATAGAGCCGCTATCTCTGCAGTTCTTGACATAGCAGCGATAGCCTGGATAGAGCATGTAAGTACGAATACAATCTCCATTATAGTAAACCCACCTGGCCGATAGTAGTGTAATAGAGCGGGTTGATAACACAGTATAGCAGGTACATGTAGCCTGCTCTGTCTGTGTGGAAACCAACTGTCCAAAACCAACAGAAGAAGAACAACGACGATCCCAATATATTCCATGGAATTTCAGCGAGTATCTGGGCTGTCACCAACGCCGTCCAGCTGTACATGCGACTTGGTCGTTCACGTATTTCGTAGACGTCCCTCATGTCGATAAATGGTATTTGTAGCTGGTGTGACAGAGCCACAGTGACGATGGTGCTCATAAAGATTGCCTACAGATACGATCAGTCAATAAGGATGATAGATTAGGTCGATGAGGCTGCTTACGAAGAGCTTATTTTGGGTCCCCTGAATGCTGTCTTTGGCCTTGAAGAACGTAAAGCCGATGAAGAGGCCAGCGGTGATGTTCAAGGCTACCTTGGACATCAGATATGTTGGATTGCGCCAATGGGCTTGGACATCCCGACGAAGTAGCAACATCGTTTGAAAGATCCACGGAGTCGCGAACTCTTTGTGCAAAGCGGCTTCCACAGGTGGACGGCTACGACCTTCGGTATGTATCTGATCCAATTCCTTCTGAAGCATAGCTGCTTCAGGAGAATGAATCCAGACATCGTGCCAATCGGTATCGGACGTGGCGGTCGCACCTGCCCCAATGGCGGTCAGCATGTATTCGGCACTGGACGAAAAGATGAGTACGAATGATGACCGATGTCACTGAAAGCAAGACTTACGGGTTCTCATCAGCTTTACATCGGGGTGCACCGTTCTGTTCGAAGTAGCTGAGCATCTTGGAGGAGTTCTCTCCGATATCTCCGAAGTATACCGTCTGTCCGCCGGCGCGAAGGAGTAGTAACCGGTCAAAGAGCTGGAACAGCACTGCTGAGGGCTGGTGGATGGTGCACAAGATGGATAGGCCATTGTCAGCTAGGCTTCTCAGGAATATCATGATGGCCCAGGCACTCTGAGAATCCAAGCCAGACGTAGGCTCATCAAGGAACAGGAGTAGGCGAGGCTATAACCGAGTGTGAGTGTGTGACCGCTCAATCAACATTCAGATACATACCTTGGCGGCAAGTTCCACGGCAATAGTGGTCCTCTTACGGTATTCCGTGTTCAATGAACCTACAACGGCGTCACCGTAGGCATCAAGCCCACACATCTGCAGACATTTTTCGACGCTTTGAGCGGGTTTGTCAGTGATTTGATGAATGGAGAGAAGGTAAATCAGCTCACTATGCCTCTTTTTCCGAATCCGGTACAGACTTCGGTTGACGCAGTCTGGCAGAGAACAGAAGGGATTCGCGGACTGTCATAGTAGGCACGTGTGTATCCAGTTGCTGACAATAACCGCTAGATAGCATGGAGGCGACGATGAAATACTGATTAATAGGAAGACTAAAGACCCACGTACGTTTGTGCTTGGAAATCGACGGGAGGCACATAACCGTTAACGAACCGGTCACCGGCTACCACGCCCACCAGCGTACGCTGAGCAAGAACGTTCAACAGAGTGGTCTATACAGGAGAGAGCAGAACGGTTATAAGCTAAGATGCACAGCAGTCGAGATTAGAACGTACCTTGCCCGCACCGGTTGCACCCATGAGTGCAGTCAGCTTCCCTGGTGCCACATATCCTGAAACATCGTCAAGCAACCGCTTATGGCGCCCGCCGGATAGTGATATGGTGTACTCGATGTGCTGCCACGAGAAGATGTCTGTCATACTGGGCGTGCCCGAAATCACATTAAGGTTCGGTGCTGCGCCCGACACCGGAGTGCCAGAGCCAGTACCGGTTCCAGTTCCAGTGCCAGATGCTTGCTTCTCCTCGTCGACGGCTTTCTGAACCGGAGGACCAGCCTTCCCAAACGCGGCCTGAAGTGTTCGCTTGAACAGGATGGCGGACGATTCGCTGGCGGATCCTGTGTTGATCTCGGTACACGCGAGATACATGGCCAAGAATCCTATGCAGAAGGCGCATACTATGCCGAAGTTCTATCGTGATGCAGCTTGTTTAGTCATCGATACTAACATGCACAAGAAACGAGCTCACCCTCCACAGATGACTGAACGAGTAATTGAAAGCGAGCGAGAGGTATCGGCTACCACTCACGGTCGCTTCTCCGGGTATAGATCCTACAGTGGTGCAAACCTTGTTCTCGATGGGGACATTGTCGTATCCCGGCCCTTCTGGAACCAACACCGAACACTCTGCGTGAATAGTGTGGAATTCGTTCACCATCATGGCTTCGAAACCATACTTCAGAGGCTGTACAAAGGGGTCAGTCATGGCTCAAGATATAAAGAGAAAGGACACGAACGTTGATGTATGTGATCCACCGTAGAGCACCAATCATGGACGGTTGAGGGATGGTATATCCGGTGTACAGTACTAGCAGTAGCATGGCGAGACCGGCAATCGTCTGAGCAGGTGCTGGAGACTTGAACGCCGCCGCAAGCGCACGGAACCAAGCCCTCATCGTGATTGTCATCGAGAAGACAAAGAGGAAGAAGGTACTATCGTCATGATATCAGCGCACTTTTCACATGTACAAAGTTAACAGCTACGCACAAGAACTGGCCCGCACTTTGTTGCAGCTTGACGAGGAAGTATAGTATGATGGAGAATAATACCAAGGTGACGATAGTGATGGGAATGTCGACTAGTGTGTATGAGAGGTATTCTATGCTGGGGTGATACATCGCAGCCCTGGACTGCCTCAGGACGATAGGTCGCTGAGCAAAGAGGGCTGGGATTTCGGCCTGAGATGTAAGGGCGGCGAACAGGACGGAGCTAGGAGCCCGATCAGAAACTTGAGCCGTCGATGCACAAACAGAAGGACTCACAAGAAGATTACACCACCACGCGAGAAGAACGATGATGTGGCATTCGGAGAGTTCAAGAAGATGGTACCCATGATAATGGCTTGGATGACAAAAATCCTGTCGACAAGTCAGTGCAAGACAGGTCGGCGGTGTGTGATGGACGTACGAGGTCTGTATGATCTGAGGCAAAATGCCGCCTCTAAGGATCTGAACCCTCCTGGCCATGAGAGCTCGAGTTTGCATCGGGATTGAGGTGATAAACGAGCTCTTGTGTAAGGCCGTCTTCGCATGCTCTGCCTCTGCTCTGGCTTTATACGCGGCCAAGAGCTCCTGGTTGCCAACGAACTCGCGTTTGTAGCTCTCCATGTCCTCCCTGTTCAGCCCCGCTACATCTGACCTGTCGTAGTACTCTGAGAACTCGACAGGTGTTCGTGGGACGCGGTATTCGAAACCTGCGCGCGCAATTCGTGCGCTCGGGTCGGTCACTAGGTATGATGGTAAGGTCGCCGTCGGTGCTAGTCAGAGAGATTACTACGTACCTGCGACGAGGAAATCTGGAGTCGTCTGTCTTGGGGCTGGTTCGAAACCCATGTCGATGAAGTATTGGCGTGCGCGATCGGCAGGACCAAAATACGCCATCTTGCCCTCGTAAATGACACAGACTTTATCGAACAGCTGGTACAAGGACTCGGCTGCTTGGTAGAAAGACACGATAGTCGTCATCCGCATCAAATCTGTCCCGATTCGTAGCGCCTGTACGAACTCGAGGGCTGTGGAAGCACTTTATATTCGATGAGGCAAAGTAGGAATTATGAAAAGAAACGATGCTTACTCAAGACCACGGGTTGAACTACGAGGAGAGTTCAGTACGTTGATCCACGAGAAGAAAGCTGACAACTCACTTATCCCACGAAGTGATTAAACTTCGCGACGCCAGAGCTTCACCAATGGAAACCCGTTTCTTCTCACCACCGGATATACCTTGAATAGAGGCACTACCAATGAGAGTGTCCCGCGCCTTTCGCAAGCCCAGCACAGTCAATATGATTTCCGTGACTATTCGGTTGGCTTCCGATCTAGAAATATCGTCCGCCCGATTTGCTGGAGTGCGAGTCTTTGCAGCGAAGTGTATGGTCTGTTCCACCGTCATGGTTGGGAAGTGGACGTCGTCCTCAGGACAGTATTGGACGTCGCCCTTGTAATGATGTTTGATCTCGCTCGGGGTGAATGAGTCGTAATTCACTTCGCCTTCTACGTCGTGGTACTCGCTGCGCTGGTTGGCGAGGACACGAAGGAAAGTGCTGCAGCCGGCGTCGGGACGGCCGAGTACAACTATGAAAACAGTCAGATCGTCCCTGAGATCATATAGACTTGGATAGCGTACGAAGCATTTCTCCTGGTCTCACTGCGCCGTAGAAACCGCTGAGAATGTCACGAACTGCGGGGTGTCGTATGTTGTGAATTTTCTCGATGAGATGTAGCGGACTCAACATCGAGCCGAAGGTTGGCTGGAAATTCGCAGCTGCACCAGCTCCAATGACGCGTAAGTTGTCGAACATGACTCCGAGCTCCCGCTTGCGCCTTCCTCCTTCTGAAGACTGGTCAGTTCTAGAACATGATTGTTAGCAGGAACGATATCTTCTAGGGAAGAGAGACGCACTTGTCCATAAATGTCCGGAGGGTCGTCGCCAAATCAAACGATTCGTCGATGACGAACTTCTCCTTGAAGTCTTCAGAGGCGCGTTCATGACTGGTACGTGATGTTAAAGTACGGCGTAGACGTTCGATGCCCAGCGGATCAAAGAAGTGGATGTCGAGCTTCCTGTGTCCATGCCGCCTCGGGGGACTGTACATAGGAAGGTGATCGACATCTTGAAGAGCCTGATGCGCAGTCAAGTCTGAATCTTCGTTGGATTTCCTAGGTGGCGCCTCTATGATACGTTGTGCCGGAACGCCTGTGTCCGTGCCTGTCACTTGTCCAACGTCTGGACCAGACATGCGAGGAGACAAGTAGAGTGATAGTAGTAGGTTGTTGCTGAGGGGCGTGAGGTAGCAGGAAGTATTGAAAAGAATTACGACAGCATCGTCTGGACCATCTGATACTTATATGACCTCCGAAGGGGCGATGGTCAGCTCGAGCGGTGCTGTCGGGCCAGTGACGTGCACGGCACTCACGACCTTACCGAGATGGGATGAGGCAAACATCATTATGGAGGGTGCTTGCCCTTGATCTCGGAGAGCGCAGGAGACATGACTAGGACAGGCACAGTCAAAGTCCTGAGCCTCCACGAGCCTCTCAGACGGAGGCAGCTGCGCTGGTGTGCATTGCGGGGTAATTTCTTCTAGACCGATAACCTATACTCTTATTGGCATATCAGCTGATATCCCCCCGGCACAGGTTCAAAGCTTGCCTGCGTTTGTCTGCGGGGTGGATTGTGGTCGAGGTCCAACTTCGATCATTATGTTATGCGCGCTTCATCCCTTAAAAGGAAAGAGGTGGGTTCCAGATTCTTTAGGCGCCCTGATCCGCCTCCAACGGCGTAACGTCCCGAGGCCTCGCTCAAGCCATTTGGATTGCCTGGGACCAACTCTCGTGTAAGCTCGTGTAAGTCCATACTCACCAGTCGCCACAGAGTAAGCTTCTCTGACTGCTTGTCCGAATAACGGCGGCCGGTAACTTTATCCAAGTCTCAGACTCAGCGACGCGGGGAAACTACTGAGGAGTCGCGAGTCAATCATCTCGGAGGGGCCGCCAGGATATATCTATCAGTACTTGTGCTGCATAGCTCGTGATTGATAATAAAGGTAGGCCACCGCAAGTACGCTTCAACTTCAGAGCGATTTTACCAAGTCGTCAGCACCACTGCTCAACGTTCAACGCGTAACACTTGTGTACTATGTGAGATGCCTGCAGTCAACGGACTGTCATCTCCGCCTCGTGCTGTGCCCCAGATGCGCGGTAGTGTGACTTGTGATTTGTGCCAGTGTTCAAATGTACTTCCACTGGTCTTGTGGCCACGGATGCTGATCACATTTAACGACAGGCTAAGCACTGTGGTCCAGAGTCCATGGATTGACGAGACTTGATATGCTACATCGCCATCCAATGACATATGACAAGCGCACGTTGCCTCGACCTGCTAATAGGGCTGCTCAACTCTTAGGTCGGGTCGGTAGGTCGGGTCGGGTCAGGCTTTCGACTGCCTTTGCTACAGGTTAAGCGAGGCTAAGCGCACCCCTTTAGGCAAGTTTTGGACGACCCGACCGACCTGACCTGAGAATTGAGCAGCCCTAATAGTGCATGATGTATGACACGGTTCTGCCATCTGATATATTAACACGAGCTCTATGGTATGTGTGGTGGCTACTACACTGTGACCGAAATGTCCAAGATTAGTTTGTTTGAGATAGGCTGTGGGCGTCCAGTCGTCTCCAATGCATGTGAAATATGTTGTTTGCTTGCACCTATGCTGGCCGGCCAATCGTCTCTGCAACCCGTCGCTTGTCTAGCCCGTTAACAATGACGACACCTGCGAGATCACGTCGATGTATTAGGAACGGCAATGAACCTTACAATAAAGCGGATACTTACCGGTCATTATCGACGATATGCCGAGCATTGCAGCACTTGCGGTCAGTACCTGGTTTCTTGCTGACGATGCACCCGTCAAAAGCGAGACGACAACGAAGATGTTCAGTGGAACACGGAATAGTGAAGAGAGCTAATCGTCGAATCTCGTTAGACATATGACAATCTGTGAAGTAAGAAAATCGCGTACAGTGGCACGGTGTTCGTTCGATATGAGGCTGCCCCTCAGCATGCCCTGCACGGGATAGTACATCCCGACGCAGGCTTCAAAAGCGCAGAACGCCCAAAACCGCACATGCTCGTCGTGCTTGCACGTGATCGCGATGGCGAGCGAGAGCGCGCTGACTGCGCACACGAGCGAGCTGAGCTTAGCGTGTAGCACCAGCGGCTCCTCGTGCGCGGTTGATCCTGGGTGTGCGCGGTCGGAGAAGCTGCAGATGGTGGTGTATAGCAACGAGCCGAGCATCATCGCGATCATGAAACAGGAAAAGATGTAGCCGAGAGGTAGCGCTGCTGTGGAAAGTGACGCTTCCTGGAGGGAGGGGACCCATAGGAAGACGAAGAGGTACATAGACCCTTCGAAGCATGTCTGCGTCAAACCAATAACCAAAAGGTGGGGATCTAGAATATTGTGAAGTAGGGTAAATGTGACGGAACGAGAGGGCTCGTACCACTGCGCACGATTTTCCATGCTTGCGAAACCCGCTTGAGTTCGAAGACGTTCGAAGTAGTTTCAGCACTGGTGTCGATGCTGCCATAGTTCTCGGACCAGAGGCCTTTGATGACTACGAAGCCTAGAAGAAGGAGCGCTCCGCTGGCGACGAAGGGAGAGGCGAACGAATGGCTGACTTCTACTAGCTTGTTGCTGAATACACCAGCACCGGTAGCGACGAATCCGTTAACAAGCGTAGCACGGCCAAGAATGGAGGATAAATCCGCTTGACCCAGATTTAAGTCGTTAGAGGAGGATATGACCCAGGATTCGAAAGCTGAGTACAGGATTGAAGTGGAGACCCCGCCGAGGAGCCTTCCGCAAATCATAACCGGGAATATTGGTATAAGGATGCAGAGACATGAAATTGTGTATGTCACGCAAAACACCATGCACATTCGTTTTCTGCCACTGACAAGTGAGATTATTCAGTACGGAAATTCTGACTCTATACACAATGACAGATTTTCGATACATTCACATTCGATGGGTGTGCCACACGTATGCATTGCCACGTGGGCATGCTGTGACGCAGACCCACAAAAGACAGAATAAACTCACTAATGGTCTGCCCAAGCACCAACTAGAGGAGCGGTGAATCCGGCGGATACAAATCCTGTTACAAATAGCACGGCGACCAGAGGTTCGGGGAGATTGTATTGATCCTTGTAAAGTGAGTATACATATGGTCCTTGGAGCCAATCCGCGCCTATAAATAGCAATCCAAGACATCAACATGGTCTCTAATAATGGAACTGATAAACTCATACACACCCATTACAATCGCGTACACAATGAGATATTGTCGTGTAAGGGTCGCGCGAGCTGCCTCCGAGAAACTCGGGGTCTGCTCGCCGCTTTTCGCTTTCTTCGATATTCGATGATCCACGAATATCCATAGTGCACAGACCACTACGAGCGATATGAGCTGGGTCTCGTAGAATGGCAACATATTTAATGCCAAATTGACGAGGAGCCCAAAGCCAAAGAAGGTGTGAGTGTCGAGTTGGTTACAAGGAATGAAGCGTGTCTGTCGATTGTCTAGCGTAAGAGATCGTAATTGATACGGGCGCCAATCAAACCCAATATGATCGGGATCTCACGCCCGAGAATCTAAACCTGAGCCGGTAGACTGCTTCAACTCAAGGCTTATGATAACCCCACACATTCAATAGACGTTTCAAAGCATATATAAGATCGTGCTAGCATCGTTGTGGTATCTCCTTGCCAACTTCATCCCTCCAAAGGCACCCCCTGAGCTTGTAAAGTGTAACATCCAAACTTGTAATGGCCCCCTCACTCGTGTACACTCCTGTGGAAGACATTCCCAAGGTATGTGCTCTGTAACGTCGCAGACAAACGTATAAGCTTACGAAGTCTCAGATATATGCAGACCTTCACGATGGCTTCAAGACTGGAAAGACAAAGTCTATCGCGTATCGCAAGGAACAGCTTGCACAGTTGGCGTACATGATCAGAGACAATCATAAACGTTTCCAGGATGCCCTCAAAGCAGACCTTGGACGTCCGGATTTTGAGTCTGACATGTGCGTACCACTATTCGCTGCTGATGTTCTTTGCCTGACTATCTGTACCTTACTTTTGCAGGCTTGATATTGGTGCAGCTATGGGGGAGGTCAAAGATGCATGGGACAATGTCGAGAAGTGGTCTAAGCCTGAGGGAGCGTGAGTGTGCACTATACAATCAAGATTTTGTCTAGCTTATGTGTTTGCGGAAGTCGCTGGGACAAGAACTGGTTCGCAATGAAGCCCAAGATACGCAAAGAGCCTAAGGGCGTCGTTCTTGTTATCAGCCCCTTCAACTTCCCCCTCTACCTTGGGTTGGGACACATGGTATACTCACTTTCTGCGATTAGTGCCATATACTGAAGTCAATCCTGTAGGCGGGGGCAGTCGCAGCAGGGAATGCCGTCGTTCTCAAGCCCTCCGAGCTTACACCCGCAACTGCTCAACTGATGGCTGAGCTTGCGCAACAGTATCTTGACCCAGAGCTCTACAGGATCGTCAATGGGGACGTTCCTGTGGTATCGAAGGTATGTTCTTTCAAAGTGTTGGCAACATCCTGTGCCTCACCACCAAGTGCTTAGCTCCTGGAATTGCGATGGGATCACAGTATGTTATTCTCATATCCCCAACTTGTTGATTCATCCCAGACGTGTGTTCGTCAGTTCTATACACAGGTATGCGCATCACACGTTACTGGACAGGTAATATGTGGTTTTGATCATCAATCACAGGTAGTGGACGTGTTGCCAAGATTGTGTGCACCGCGGCTGCAAAGCACCTTACTCCTGTCACTACAGAAGTACGCTTTCTTGCTTGCATAATTTGGTCTATCAGCTGATACTCACGTTTTCTACAGCTCGGAGGTCAGTTTGTTATTTTGATGAATATTCTTTATCATTGAAATCGGATACACATAGGCAAGAGCCCCGTCGTGATCGACCCCAAATGTGATATGCAGCTTGCTGCACGGCGTATCCTATGGGGCAAGTTCGCCAATGCCGGCCAAGTAAGTACCCGTCCAGCTACTGATGCCGTTGCCCCCGATATACGCGATCTGTCTCGGTGACCGTCATATCGCTTGACAATGTGCCGCCTCTGGGGAGCGCCACATTCTCTTTCATATCGCGCGAAATAGTGCTTTTGGCTACATATACTCATGCTATTGCCAGGTCTGCGTCGCACCTGACTACGCGCTCATCCCTCGTGACGCCCAAGATACATTCATCAAGGCTTGTGAAGAGATGTACGTCGTTCGTTGGATAGAAGAAAAAAAACAGCTGACCGTGCCTTTTCAATCCCTACTTTCAGCTACAAGTCGTTCTATCCATCTGGCCCCGAAACCACGAATGATTATTCTCGTCTCGTTTCGGAAGCGCACGCGTCTCGCGTCAAGCGCTACATCGATGAGACGAAGGGCACAGTTGTCCTTGGCGGACAGACTGATGTCGAGAAGAAGTATATCGCGCCGACAGTTGTGAAAGACGTTCCCTTTGAAGATGCGTTGATGGAAGAGTATGTCGTGTTGCATGGCTCATCGGACACTGAACTAATGAATACTAATAGGGAAATTTTTGGCCCTGTTTTGCCCATCGTTCCCGTCAAGGACGTTGACGAGGCGATCGATTTAATCAACTCAAGGTAATAAGATTACTCCTCATGCAAGCTTCCTGTCTAACATCGTGATACACAGGGACCATCCATTAGCACTATACGTATTCTCGCAAGACCCAGCATTCAAAGCAAAGGGTTTGTCAGCTCGCTTTTGTTCTGGATGCTGCAGAATCTCAATGAAATACAGTATTCGATAACACACAAAGTGGCTCGGCGATTGCCAATGAAGTGAACATCCATGTTGGAAGTAAGTCACGCGGCACTTCGCACCACATCATAGGTCTTAACTTTTGTTCTCTCTTTAGCAACAGGCCTTCCCTTTGGTGGTATAGGTGCCAGCGGCTGTAGGTGCCTTGCTTTGACTAATTCTCCACGCTAACGATGACGCTTTAGCCGGGTACCTTACCGGAAAGTATGCCTTTGACACATTTTCGCACTCTCGGGGAACACTGGACAACCCGGGCTGGGTCGACGCGATTATACTCAAAGGCAGATACCCTCCGTATACTGTAGGTGTGATTCTGTCGAGACTGTCGTATCGTCATTGAGGCAATTATCTGCAGGCGGCGACAACGCGCACTCTGCAGAAGGCGTTCAAGGTCAGCATGCCACCTAGACCGGGAAAGAAGTCAGGAAAGAGGTGGAGCTTTTGGCTAGTATTCGCTCTGATTGGAGCCCTGTCGGCGATACTGATAAAACGCCAGTATCTCTAAGTGACATGTGCGGATAGTCTTCCCGTTTTGATATCTAGTCTGTGGCGGCACCTGCCGAATCAATACCTTATCCTTGGAGTTCTGAAGATCCTTCCATCGCAAATCTGCCACTAATATCTATGGAATGGACACTGGTATGCGGCTTGTCATAATTTCATTCAAATTT
The DNA here is from genome assembly GCA_011032875.1 of Phlebia tremellosa. Taxonomy (NCBI): domain Eukaryota; kingdom Fungi; phylum Basidiomycota; class Agaricomycetes; order Polyporales; family Meruliaceae; genus Phlebia; species Phlebia tremellosa. Next base: position 22,826 of record JAAIFI010000188.1, on the reverse strand, counting down.
CGTCCCATGCGTATCTATAGTGTACAGTACAAAGGATGGGATCTTACAGGGATTGTACAACATATTACAGATCTTGTACATCCACATGTTGTTCAAAGAATAAGGAGACCAGGGTGTGAAAGAGTGTGGTTAGACAGAACAGGAAACTCGGGAAGGAAAAGACAACACCCGAAGACGCAGAGACACCCGATACAAAATAACATGACGCCATGCCAGAGTTGCGGCTCCGCAAGTCTGAATACGTCGTAGAGGGTATGTAACTTGACGAAGGTACTTTTGCTTCGTCTTTTAGTCTGAATGGGCTCGACGTCCAGAGAGAAATCGGGTGAAGGGATGCTGGTAACGTCGAAGACGACGTTGCGCTTCGCAGTTTCTTCGCTGTCGTCGACTATCTCGTCGTCGGGTGTCGGTTCCGATTCGTATTCCAATGAGGGGAAGGGGACGCCTGCCACGCTGCCGACGTTATATCGACCGCTCTATATGTTATGACGTGAGCGTTTTAGATAAGGTACATAGATGAGCCACGATCGGACCAAGGCATACCTCTTGTGACCATGCGTTATTTCCGCCCATACAGTACGGTAAACATGCTATCCATCGGTGCACTTCTGGGTCCTGGCCCAGCTCAGGATGCTCAAGCACAGCAAGACCGGCAGGGATGAAGTCCTGCTCCTTCTGCCGGATCTTCCGCTTGACGATGTCCACAGCTTGTTCGTACGTGAGTTGTTCGTGGTCTTGGAGGATACGAATGATGTTCGTATCGTCCGAGTTCGTCATCCTCTCTTTGGCATAGGAGAAGAGGTCGTTGACGAGCCCAACGTGATCTGTTAACGTCAGTCAGAGAATATTCTCACTTCTGAAAGCGAGAGCATTACCTGCCACGATACCCTCTGCTTCACGCATCAACGGATGAAAGACCTGCTCGTCGGTCAGGTTGATGTCTAAGGTGTAGCGGATGTATGCTGAAGGAAGGGCGGCGTATCAGAAGCGTGAAAATTGCCACAGGAAGAGGGCATTTATTTACCGTGGGCAAAGTACTGGACCAGCGGCCTAGAGGTGAGCCCAGCGAACACCAGCGAAAAGATGGATGGAACGTTGACTTACCATCGCGATGTTAACACGACGCACCGCTAAATACTGGTCGAGATTCTTGAACGGTTCGTGGACGTTCGAGTCCCACCATTCATGTGTGCACTTGGTAAGCTGATTGAAGGTACGCGGATGGCACGTTTCCTTGATGGCCCGAAAGACCACATCGTGGCAGAGTTCGGCGCGGTCTTCAAGGTGCAAAGGCTACGAAACGAGGATGATTGGAGTGCGATTAGAGACATGGAAAAAGGTATTCAAGGAACGTGGATCAGCATACCCCAGTACCAGTAGCAGCCTTCTTGAAGCCTGGAATTCGATCGAGCATCTTGCCGCTATCGATATAATCGTCGGCTAAGAAGAACACTCCGGCGATCCGCGCGCCCCAGACCATTCGATCAAAATCTGCAGCGGGAGCACCTGCTCAGATGACATCAGAGATGGGCCAGCAAGATCGTCAGAAATGCTTCCGCCAACGTACACCATGTACTGAAACCGGCTAAGTTCATGAAAGGTATGCGTGCACGTTTCTTGTCGCTTGAGAATGGCCAATGCTCCATCAGCCACTCATCATGAAGTCGATATAGTTCTGCAAGTTCAATTAGCCCACACGGTCGGGATCGAGGATGGCATACACATTAAACACACCTTTCCACCGAGGATGATTGCGAGCAGGGGGAAAGGGCTGTCCAGGCAGAGGTGGGAAGGGGGCAATCTTGCCTAGCTTGACTTGGGACATTTCGAGGAGTATACTGGTTCGGTATGTTGTCAACGGACGACGGCCGTCCCTCTTATGTATGTTCTATTCTGTACCGATTCAGAAGGAGCACTGCATCGGACTTTGCAAGGTATCCGGATGGAGTGTTCGGGAGTTGGACCCATTGCGACTCGTGGCGGACGCCAGGTGTGATAGCTAGCATCGATTGCCGCACGAACAGAGAGCCAAGATGAAGTAGTTAGCGTATTATTTACGGCACGCGAGTCATGGGATAGTGAGGCGCACATGCTTACACCTGTTGACGTGAGATGGACGCAGACTTGGCCACAATATGAAGATATGGCCCGACCATCCAAAGGAGCATCTTTCTAGCCGGTATGACTTCCAACAACGGAGCAAATTGTACTAAGGGAACCACGTGTACGAACGACACGCAGAATCGCCCTATCTCATTGTGTTTCCGGAGCGTTCGAGCCATGAGGTGAATGGTCATACCGGGATCGATGCATTTGCGAGGATGCTTACTAGTACGCAGTAATCAAATAGCGCATGGGCTTTGAAGACGTACTTACGGATGTTTGGTAGAATTATCTCCATCCTGTAGGTTGCGCCTTCATATCTACCTCAGAACTCGTTAGAAACTCTCCCACAGTTTCCTATCAGTTGTACGGTTAGGATATCTCTGCGTGGTTCTCCTGAAGAACTACAAATTCGACGTACTATAGTGGACTCACATCACTAAGTGGCGCTCGGCTGGTATCCGGGAACCGAGCAACGGCCTCTACGAATCCCTACATCACCGCGCTAACCTTTTCGAAATACGGACACCTCGACCCGTACTCCGCTTGTCAAATGGAGAGCCAAACCCCCGGATTCGAGGCTGCCATGCAGGGCTGCTACCGCAGGTCTGCCTGACAGGTGTACTAGTACCTGCAAGGCAAGATTAGTAGTTTTCACTGTAAAGTTTCATATCAGCTTACTTTCCGTAGTATGAACCCTTGTCACGAACCTTGACTGCGCCAGGATGAGCCGATACGAAAGCAACTAGGGTGTACCGGGCGGTTTGAGATGAGAGTTTGCAGTCGGCGTGCTTGATGTTATCACCGGCTTGAGGGGAATGAATCGCCGTCTGAGTAAAGCCACAATACCTGGATGATTCTACGAACAAGTTCCGACATGTTGTTACTATACAACATCAAGCAGATTACCGCCATAAAGTACAATTCTATGAACACTGAGATCGGTTTGTCTGCTGCAGTCAAACTTCTTCAGATGTTTCAGATATCATCTGGAGGACAATCGGAGAACGTGGCTCCAGGACGCAATCAAATGGTACCGGTCTCCTACAGGGACCCGTGAGGTTAGGTTCAGGGACGGATTTCCTCCAAGCAGAGGAAGGCGCTTACACTGCAAGTCCCTCATCCGACAGAGCATTCGGATCTGGCGTCTTCTCATGACCAGACTCGTCTTTGGCCTTGGAGATGTGGGCTGCCCAAATAATGATAGCGGCGTTGATAGCAAGCGCGTTGCTATAATAGTGGAGTTAGCTTCCTACGAGGGAACGCAGAGTGACACGAGAGCACGGACTTAGCAACGTGGTGGCCAAGGCACATTCTGCGCGGAAGATGATGGTCAGGATACGATGTTGGAGCGCGAAGTGCAACTAGACTCTGGACTATACCTTCGACCGAACCCGAAACCGTGGTGGCCTAAGTCTTTGGAGTCGGGATATGCCACAGGCGTAACGCCGTCTTCATCGAGAAAGCGCTCGGGCTTAAATTCATCAGCGTCTGCGTACACACTTTCATCGTGGTGCATCGCCCTAGCCACAACGGTCTGTCAGCGCAGTTGCCACACATACAACAAGGCGCGTCCTACCAGACGTTGGGAAAGATGAGCGTCCCGGCTGAAGGCGGAGAGACGAATTGAGCGTTTGTGTCAGGTTCGTCCAATGAACAGTATAGTCACCTGGGATGAAGTGACCGTCGTAAACGTCATCCTCAACGGATCGATGCGGTAAGCCTAGACAAAAGATGAAGGCAAATTATCAGAACAGCGAACGCCGCAGTCAAAGCGCCAAAATGTCCAAGCGAAGGAGACAACACTCTCTCATCGGTGGAAAGAGCGGCGGAACAGAGGCCATTTTTCCACACGGTATAATATGCCGCCGCAGCACAAGTCGACAAGCAAGCTAATTCATAGCTCCGTGGATATTTTATGACACAACTAGAGCGAGCAGCGTCAGGAGGAAAAAATAACGTACCCATCGGACCCATCGGTCTCCATCTACGAGCAAAAGTTCAGCGACGCAGATCAAAATGAAGCCGCTAGCACTCACCTCAATACTTCTTTGATGACCGCTTGCAAATAAGGCATCTTCTGCGTATCTTCTATAGTCGGAAATCTCGGAGCTTTCTCCGTATCCTCAGGGTTTCCGACGACGTTGTCGATTTCGGCCCGCAGTTTCTTTTGAATATCTGGGTAGAGGAGCATCGCGAGCACAAAAAATGAGAGGCTCGCGGCGAGCTAAAGAGGCCATGTGAACAGGCGGACGCATCAGTAACATGGAGAGGAACATACAGCTTCAGTTCCAGCGCCACTGAGCAATTGTATCAGTAGTGCAGGCTGCTTGAATGGGCTCATAGGACTTACAACATCATTCCAGCAAGCCAAGCCGTCTCTACCGGGTCTAAATCGTGTTGGCTTGCGGAATCCAGAAGTCTCGAAACAAAGCATTCTCCGCGTGTTCCGTCCTTCTGCATAACGGCTAATGAACTCTTTGTTCTCGCAGCAATGATGCTACTCACGAGGGCAGCCTCAGTTTGCCGAATGAGATCCAGAAACATGTCTGTGTCCTTCTTGAACCACCTGTAGCCGTCCCGCTTCCAGCTAGCACCGGGGAACCAGGTCGGAATATATAACATCCAAGGAAAGAACTCGACAAGGTAATTGCCAGGTAAGGCAGCTTTGAGCATTCGCGACACATAGTCCTCAACCCTGCCAACGAGGGTGCCAGCTTCTGCGGCCCATCTACTAGATATGACACATGGGGTCGGTAAAGGAGCGAATGCATAAATTGCCGATAACACCATGGATGCAGAGGTCCTAGCGCGCCCTTCGTCAATCATGACTATAATTGTTGGTAGATCAGACCTACCTGCGTATCTGAGAATCGACGTTCTCGCTACAGGTGAGTAGCCCCCGGAGAAAGTGACGGGCCTCCCTCTCATGTAACGGCACATACTCTGCAGAAGCCTTGGCTGAGAGTCCTAGGTTGGCAGCCTTGCGCATCCGTTTCCAGCGGTTTCCCCACGGTGCAAAAGCGAGATTCATCCCACCGGTAAGGATCTCCGTAGCCATGATGAACCTCTGCATAGATACAGCCACCTCGTCAGCACTATTACTTAGGGTAGTAATGCATACTTACTGGACGATCTGAGAAGTTTGAGGAGCGCCGGTCCTATGATAGAGTAGAATTAGGTTCAGTTGCATAAGCGCTACGTCCCCGATGAGGATTCTGACACGTTTGGTTACTTACCATAAGATCAGCAGCTATCCTCGCATTCCCAATGACAAGGACAGGCTTTCCCACAAAGTTCAAGCTGAAAATAGGTCCTGGGAGAACACGTGTGCGACGTCAGTGTTTCATATATGGGAAGCGGAGGTCCGATGAGAAGCGATTGCACGGCAAGAACAGGCTACAGTGCAGTATGTGAAATATTGTAGGAATACGGGATCCCCGCATGCGAAGATGCCTTGATGGTGGCAAAGGAACGCGGCATGATAACGCGTTCGTTCACGTATGAGCCCACGCAGCAAAGGAAAGGCGCGTTCCCGTCGGCGCGCGAGCTAGGGCCATATGAACGTGGGGGCCTATTACTCACCATACGTCTTATGCCATTCTGCCGACGATGGACCGGTAAGCCAACATCCCCGTAGGCTATGAGATATGGAAAGGGAAACGCACCGGTATATTGAAGCCACTGTTTTTCACGGATTTGGAGCATATTGCCTAGCAGTGGCAAACCAGGAGGCCCGGGGAAACGAGGGAAGCGCGACTCTGCGATTCTGAGAAGTTTAGGCCTCACGAAGATGACCCATGCACTGCAGAGAAGAACAAAAAGAAGTGGTACGCTCGATAAAGACACATGGGATAACTCATTGAGAGAATGCATATAGCTGTAAAAGGTCGACTGTTGAAGGTACAAGATGGTACGGAGTTGAGGACTGAATTCAGACTAAGTAGACGATATGATCCAAGAACTGCGAACCGGTTTTTAATGTCGGCCCACGCTTCCATGACTTCGATATCACCGTACTAGAACGAGATGAGATAACCAGAGTAAGGCTAGTTTACCAGTTCATGCCTGCCTAATGTCTATCGCATGTCAAAGTGCATGCACAAGATGTACGTAAGAATTGACCACAGGTACGCGCCTTGCCATATGTTCTGCCGTTGACTATGTCATTCTAGACACGTTCAACGCTGACTGAATTGCGATGCCTGACAACCGGGAAAGTTAGCGCATCGGGCGGATATCAAGCAGCGCCGTGACCGTATGACAGAACCGTCGATACTAGTGAGATGATGAAATTCGAGCGGGGAGCGAAAGCATTGTGTCAGATTATTAGCGAGCAAGACACGCAGGATAAAAGCTGATAAAAGTGGCTGAAGCATTTGGGATATCAAAAACGAGTTGTTGACAAGATTGTGGCAACAGTGGCGAGAAGCACCAAACACGCCACGCGGCACCACGCGACAGACACGTGTCCGCATTGATGGCCGATGGCCTTCGTGCGCGGGCCGATATCCCCGCGCACATGATGGTCAGGACCAGTCAAGATGATGAGCTGCATGAGAAACATGAGCAACGTGCCGGTTGCTTTTGTACTAGTTCTGCCCTAGTCTACCGCTATTCCGACACAACGTAAGTATCTCTCTCATCTTGGGCTTGGTAGCATTCCTCCCGACGCCAGTATCCGACGCTTTTGTCCGATCATCGCTCGGTTCCGCCACATCGTTCGGAGAGATCTTACACCTGTGGCATGGACGCTAACAGCAATCAGACAACATGCTCACGCTAGTATACGGTGCTAACAAAGGCTGCTGCACTACTGCATCCATTGTCTGTTTACCTATTTGAGCGTGAGAGAGCCTGGTAAAAAAGCTCAACCCTCATCCATCAGCCGAAGAGCATTTCGAATCCCCCAGATGATTAACCAGACCACTTACCCTGTTATTCTTACCGTACCCGTTGGCCTCCTGGTCTTTTGGTTAGTATGGCGTGCGATTACGCACCTCAAGCTGCCAGGGCCAATGCCTCCAGGGCCCAAGGGCCTGCCCATCGTAGGCAACTTATTTGAGGTGATCATTCCACCTTGCAATCATTTTCCCAATTTCTTTGATTACGGGTTGAACAACATTTGTTACAGCTTCCCTCAGACCGTTACTGGCTCAAGATTGACGAATGGATTCGCGAGAATGGTAATGGTGGTCGATAACATCGCTTTGCTCCGATTCATGTGTGCTGTATTCAGGGCCAATAACCACCCTCAATCTCCTCGGCAAACGAGTTGTCGTTCTCGGCTCCGCGAAGGTTGCATCTGACCTCCTTGGTGCGTGATGGCGGGCTCCTTCAGAATCCGCAATCTACCTAAGCTGACCCTATCGGTCCCCATCAGAACGACGATCAGCGATCTACTCTGACCGTCCTAGGTACGGGTACCCATTGATGTTGCCAGTGATTAGAATATCGTTTTGACAGTTGCCATCGTACACCGCATAGATGGGTGCTTGCATCTGAAATCCTCGCGCGCGACATGCACGTTGGTGTTATGCCCATAGGTGATACGTAGGTATCTTGACTCTGCATCCCAGTGGTTCTTACTATTTCAGCGTTCGATCATTGACGGTCCTAACAAGGCTAACTTGATTTCTTATTACAGGCATCGCCGGTTCCGCAAAGCAATTCACTCAGGATTAAACCCGAAGGCTCTTGCGTCTTATCATGCAGTCGAAGAACATGAGGCTCGGGTCTTCGTGAAAGATGTAGCAAGTAACCCTGACGCTTTTCGGGATTGTATCAAACGGTAAATTGTACCTTCATTGTAATCTGTATCGGCAGTCATGTTCATATTATCATCAGCTTCTCCGCAGCCGTCATTCTCAATACAACTTATGGTCACACGACTGCAAAATTCGCAGACGATCCCTTCGCTTCTCGCGTGTTTAAGTCCGCCACGACGTTTGCAGGGTCTCTGGCCCCAGGGAAATTCCTCGTGGACATTCTACCTTGGCTACAGTATGTCCCAAACTGGTTCCCTGGCGCCGGGTGGAAAATCAAGGCAGCAATGTGGCAAGAGAGTGACAGAATACTATATACAGAGCTTCTCGAAGCGGCCAGGGTTTGTCACTGATATAAATTAGATTCGTATTTTTTCTACTTTGTACTGACATCTTTCCGCTTTCCACAGGCCAACGCTCCACGACAGCAGTCGTTCATTTCCGAGGGATTACTCGAGAATGGCCCTGGTTACGGTGTTACCGAAGAAGAATTGGCTTATATCGGCGGAACAATATCTCAAACTCCAGACACTGTTCGTATATTCGCCTCTAACCCGCGTGCTCACCTAATCATTCGGGCCTAGATTATGTCTACAATCAGTACGTTACTCCTCGCGCTCACGGCGCACCCCAAAGTTCTTGCGCGCGCACAAGCTGAGGTCGACGGAGTTATTGGTCGCTCCCGTTGGCCTACCTTCGCTGATCGAGAGAGGCTGCCATACGTCGGCGCTATCGTCCAGGAGGTGTGCCGCTGGAGGCCAGTAGCTCCGCTCAGCGTACCGCACGCGTCGACCAAAGACGATGTGTATGAGGGATGGTTCATACCGAAGGGAACAACAGTTATCAGCTCCATCTGGTATAGCGTCCACTAGATCACGCCGAGCTACAGTTGCTAACAGGCACGTTCTCGTAGGTCAATTCACCATGACCCAGTCACGTATCCTGACCCCGAGGCATTCAAACCGGAAAGGTTCCTCTCCAATGAGGGCGACACGATTCGATTAATCGGTACCGAGGAAAGCAAAGAGCGCGGTCATCATATGTACGGTTTTGGTCGGCGGTATGTGTCCGAACCGCCTTGGGATTTCATGCACACTCAATTGGATGGATGCTTTACCATGGGTTCGTTCTCGTAGCATGTGTCCCGGTGCAACTATGGCAGACCATGTCATATTTGTGTTCGCAGCCACCATCCTGTGGGCCCTTGATATCCAACCGGCCTTGAACGAAGCTGGTGAAGAGGTCCTCCCAGCTGTGGATCCTATGCAGTTCTCATCAGGAGGCGAGGCGTCGTGCGTACAATTCACTACTGAAAGTGCCCGCGTTGACCGAGGAATATCAGGCACCCTCTGCCATTCCGTAGCCGCATCAGCCTACGCGCAGATGTCCACAGCCTTTTGGAAGACGTGCCGCTGCCCGGTGCGGATATCTCCATGTGACCTGGGGAGGGATGCAGTTGTGCGGATGTGGCGTCAGACTACTATCAGGCACGCAAGCGTATTATTGGGGGGCGTCTTGCGAAGCGCAAACTTACTCTATCGCGGGTTCAATTTTGAGTGTAAGATAAGGCCACAGGCGAATGATTGTATACAGTTTTGGCTTTATGACAGCTGCCTGTTGAACATCGAGAATGTTTGAAAGACATCCTACTACGCGACACACTAGTCACTGTGATAATCTTCTTTCGATGGCGCAGATCATGGCAGAATAGAAAGCATGGTGCACTGAGCCGACGCAGTCTTCGTGATTCCATACAACTTGTCGTTTGAGAAGCCGAGACACCCAATGCATGTCAAGTGGCAACCCAAGTTTACGTGCACCAAAAAAAAAACGCAAGCGAAATCTGTGGCTTTTTGCGTTCCACGGTCCAATCAGACATGCGAGTTTAACGCTATCTACATCCGCTCTAATGGCCGGAGACTCAACAGACGCATGGCAGCACCAAGGACGTCCCGCGCGCAGAAGTACAGCCACAAGCGAGCCCTTGCTTTCTCGATGTCTGGTTCGCCTTTCACGATGACGCTCTCCCATGCGCTCGATATAGCGTGGCTCAATCGGAAGCAGAAGGTAACGACGCCACTGGGCTCGTGTGTCTTCAATGCCGTTTTGACGACGTCAGGATACGAGCCCAAGAGGAATGTGATATCTCGCGCAGACTGCTCAGTGAGGAGATCGGTGTTGATGGCCGCCGGCTGTGGCAGAGGAAGCAGCTCGGGGTTCTTTCGCTCGATAGATGCGAGGCGGACGTGCGCGTATTGCAGGTAGGGGCCAGTGTCACCCTCAAACGAGAGCATGCGATCCCAGTTGAACGTGTAGTTGTTAATTCTGCGCACGAGACATGAGCTATTCGGTTCACAAGGGAGATATCAGAATTCTTACCGTTTGGCAGACATGTCCTGTATCTTGACCCCGGAAATACCGACCTCTTGCGAAACCTCCTCGGGGTTCTCGATTGAGTTGTACTTGTCTTCATTCTTCCGCATCTGCTCGTGCATGACGGACGACGCCTCTTTGATGATTTCGTCCAAGAATACAACTGTGCCTTTCCGCGTGCTCATGCCAAGGACCAATCCATAGTTGACATGCTCAATTTTGTCGGCCCAGGGATATTCCATGAGTTTCATGACTTTGATGAACTGCTGCATGTGCAAGTCTTGCTGCGATGAGATGACGTAAATCATCTTATCGAACTTGTACTTGTTAGCACGTTCGACGGCGCCACCGATGTCCCGGGTGAGGTAGATGGAGGTTCCATCTGTTCACGAGCGGTTAGCTATTTCCGACTGGGAAATACCACACATGCCTTTTTTCCGGAGTACCGCACGACCCATCTTCCACTGCTCCAAGTTCACTAGCTTAGCACCGTCGTGATCCTCTATCAGGTTCAGCTCAGTCAGGCGGTCGATCGCCTTGTCCTGCCATTCTCTGCCCACCAAGCTCTCCCCGATGTACTCGTCGAAGCGAACATTGAGACGTTCGTACTCTTCCGCGTACTTTTTGATAGATAGCTCCCGCCAGACCCGCCAATTAGCCAATGCAGTCTCATCGCCGTCTTCCATCCGCCTGAAGAACTTTGCAGCTTCCACTTTAACGTTCGGGTCCTTCTCAGCATCCGCATTAACCTTCACGTAGATCTCGAGCAGATGCTTGATCGCGTCCTTCTCTAGCTCCTCCTGGTTCCCGTATTTCTCGTAACCGACAGCGATCAAACCGAACTGTGGAGATATATGAGTACTTCGACAGTCATCCGCCACACATGACAAAGTCTGACCTGAGTTCCCCAATCGCCCAAGTAGTTCAGCGATACGACGTCCCATCCACAGGCCTTGTACAGATTCGCCAGGAACGCTCCAATGATTGTACTTCGCAAGTGTCCGACGTGGAAGGCTTTAGCAATGTTGGGAGAAGAATACTCGATGACGAGTTTCTTGCCCTTTCCTGACGTGTTCGTCCCATATTCAGGCAGTTTTGATGCTGTGTTGTATGTGAGATCGTGCACTTGCGTAAGCACGAGACGGAACAATGTAGAGGTATTGCAGGTGAAGTGCAAGAAAGCTTTGTCGTGGACAACATTTGCGACCCATTCATTTGGTTGGAACTATGAAATCCTTATTAGTTCGTGAGACGAGCACGAGATGGTAAAAGCATGAGAGGGTTTGTTGGCAATCGACGGCAAGAACATCCGTTCGCTGAAGCGCAGTGTACATCTTGTTCATTGACCTTCTCGGCGCGCGTTTCACAGCATACCAGTGTGCGCATCGTTGGAAAGTATAGCTCACCTGGCTCAAAACCTTCTTCGCCAACTCGTCCACTTTCCCTGGCAGTCTAAACCGAGGGAGAGCAACTGTGAAGTCCACACCCTTCTTCCCATAATCCACCCCAGTGTAGACTTGCTCGACCGTCAATGGAGGTAACGCGTCCGCGACCACTTTCGCGATAGCCGTTCGGAAGGAGTCAAGGATGCAGCGTTCGGGTTCCGTTCCCGGTACTTGCGGCAACGCGGGGAGATTTGCCAAGTATGAAGTTGTAGCCATGTTACGTCGTCTGGTATAAAGGGAGTATGATACAGTTTTTGTGGGGAAATGTACAGGCCGTAGCCAGGGAATTCTGCGTAGTGAAAGTGTAAGATAACAAGCCACTATGGACAAGTCAGTCTCACTGCTTTCTGCAGTGATCGATAGCAAAGTTTTTGGAAGAGCGAGTCAATCTCAGGGCGCTAGACAAAGCGCCTCAAAGCGCCTAGTGGTGTCGAGCCTATTAAGGCAACTCAATAAAATGGACTCTCCGAAATTCTGCCCCTACCCCTCGTATCATATGTATACTGTATCAGAGCATAGAAATACCAGGGTGTACTATAACCATCAATGAAGCTTGAGGGACGAATATTTCGGGTATTAATGAGTAGAAATACATTTCAGAGTCAAGTATGCGAAGAGAAGGATCAACGAGAACGGGTATGAGAAAAGCACAATGAGAGGGAGACTGGGTATCGAGAGCTCTACATAATTACCATTCAATGACATCCGGGAAGAATTTCTCAATGAGTGGTTGATAGTAAGACCTCAGCTTCTCGGGGTCTACAGGGTTGTCACTCTTGCTATACAAGTCGTACGGGTTGAAAGCGCGGACGGCCTCAAGAGCACATTGATCGCGTTCATTTGTGAGATGCGCGTATGCACCTTCCCTGTGCCAACTACGAAAGTTCCAATAAGAGCGGGGAGCTAAGAAATAATAAAAAATCTTACGGATAGAAACTATGATAGCGAATCATGTACAGAGCTTCTTCAGGTAGACTGCTCTGGTTCTTGAGGACATGGTACAGGTACTATACAAGGGTGTTCAGCTGGGAAAACAATGCGTACGACAAAAAATGTTACCTCGTCGTGCCCCCAAGATAGCATAACGTTGTCTAGACCACAGTGTGGTTGATAAACGCCGTATTCAGTCGAATATACGAGATCGTGGAAATCAGGATTGGCTTCGAAAGTATCAGGATAGATTATCTTGTCAGAAAATTTGCATCCGACGACAAATGTATCCTTCAGAATTTGTCAATGAGAATCAAGAGGCGACAAAGCGATTGAAATACTTACTCCGACGACGTCCCATTGACCTCTGTGAAATATGTCAATGATCAGTCAAAAAAGCTGTAAATTGCGATTATGCTGACTCTGATCCGAAAACGTGCAGTAGCTTCCCAAGATCATGCACGAGGCCGGCGATCTGTTTCATGGGGTAAACTTTCTGCATTATGAAAGTCAGATGAGCGAAATATACCTGCATCCATTCAGGTTTTCCGTCGCGACGAATTGCTTCAGCAGTCTGGAGAAGATGCTCTATCTGGGATACAGACGTCTACAGCTATGTTAGCGATCGTCACAGTGCAAGGAATATCGAGAGACTCACATCGGGGTCGGAATCGTCTACAAGAGTGTTCAAAAGCTCCATGGCTTCCCAGATGCCTAAATATGCAAAGGTAAGACACACTCTATAAGCGTTCCTTCGAGAGCTTACCCATTCGCGCTCGAACGGTCTTCTTGAATGCCGCACGAACCTTGATGTTGAACTCAACAGTTTGCTTTGCTGTTGGCCAGAACGTTATATTTCACACCCGAAGAGCGTGTTTGCAAACGTAACTTACCGTGTTGCTCTTTGTAGAAGTTCTTGACGCGGTCACACGCATCCTCGTAGCGGCGGAACTTTGTCTTGTCTTTGGCGGCATCGAAATCCGACGCTTCGTCCCATGCACGCTCGGCACCTTTCAGCTTATTCACTGTGCATGACACGCTTGAGCATATGATTTGCGTCGTGGAGGGCGTGCAACAAACCTTCATCAATTGCATCTGAAACGGCGTCGAGGGCACGGAGGTCGGCGATAGGCATGTTACAGAGGGAAAGGTGGGCGATGGTACTGGTGCAGACGGGGTCAGCTGTTGCTCGACAAGGCGGAGGCATGAGACTGGACTATACATACTGGATGGAAGATCCAGCCGTTGGAGATGTCGAACGATTGGCGCACAAGACTTGCAGGCTGGGGCGTTGTTAGCGGGGGTGGGCACTCCAACACCCTGTTTCTCTGTTCATTATATAGTCTTCCGCAGCGAGTGTGGCGTGTCCGTACACCTGAGTATTCGGAGGGCGGCTGTCGTACATGATGCGGCGGAGCATAGCTTGGATGTACGCCATGCCCGTCTTGGCCTAACGGGGGCGCCTGATCAGAGGAATCACCGGCACCTGCAAAGTTTCGCTGGATTCTGTGTGGACAGCTCAGAACAACTGGCACGGTCCTTTCTACCTGACAGCGGCCCTAGCATCCTTCGTCCTGTCCACGTCGTCGTGACCCTGCAACGCGTCGCAATCCCTGCACTCTCGCTTCCGCCCAATATCGGAACTAGGCTGGTAAGTGATCGAGCGACGAGCGAGCGCAAACGCCTCGTGGCGCACAGTCGCCACCAACGGCTGTCCGAAAGCACGATCACTTGCACGAGCAATTGTCCCCATCTGCCCCTGGCATGCGGTGAACGGCAGAGAAAGCCAGATATGTCTTAGTGAAGCCGCGATAACAAATTGCGCGTGCTGTGCATGGCACCAAGTCTTCTCTGCCACCACTGCACGACGCACACCCGTATCATCGTACAGGTGCCATCCTATACCCAGTGGGGAATCTTCTGATCTTTTCCCGGTATATAAGGACAGGGATGGACCAATCTTTGAATGATGTGTGGGGCAGATGCGTGCCGGTCATGATCGCTATCTTGGATCCTCGGGCGACCCTGAGATATCGATGGCACTTGGCAGTCGTGTGCGGGGCCTGAGCAGTCAGCAGAACGGCCTGCTATCGGAAATCCTCGGTCGTCAGTGCGAGATACGGCCTTCTAAACGCGAACGTGTGAGCCTACTTACTCAGTATGCTTCCCACAGATGGGCGATAAAACCGTATACTTAACTGAATCCCAACTTTCGTCGTTTCTGCGGCATCTGCACCCCAAAATGAACTCATTCAGGTGCTTTTACTCGCGCTGTACGGCCATGGCTGTCTAAACAGGCCGCAACGCACTCAGGCTATCATTTGTGTAGCCGGCCGAAAGAAGTAGTATTCAAGCTGCATAAGTACAGACGCTAAAGCCCAGATCAGAACGTTTCTCACTGGTTGAAAGTATGCATGCTTACTCTGGTATATGAATAGTTGTGCACATAGGATAACAGTACAACATGCTGTAACATAGACCTAACATAATGAAGGAGATCACACTTATAAGTCCGTAAAGGCAGGTGAAATTAGAAGGCCAAGGCTGAGAATAGCACTATCCATATTACGCCGATGAGGCCCATGTTCGGCGAATTCCAGCTGAGAGAACCTCCACTGTCCACCAACGGCACGGCGGCTCCGATCGTCTGATTCAAGCAGTTCAAGAAAGTCGCGTCCACCCAGCTTGGTAGTGGTGTGTCAGGAAGGTTGGTGTCGTTGGACAAAGCTGCTGTGTCGTTATATCCGTCGAGGGTAAGTACTACGCTGCTGGCTCGATAGTATTGGACGGCTTGCTCAGGACGCGGTTGTGAGGGGTCTGACGTGTTCAGAGGCATTGCCGTCAGAGCGGTCGTGTTGCCCAGAGTACAGTTAGCCGCAACGGATTCTATGAGGGAGTTCACAGTTGCATTATCGGCCAGCAGGTGGAAGGTGTTGTTGGAAGCGCTGTCGGCAAACACCGTTTGTGTCATCGGGCCTCCAGGGCGACTCGAATTGTTGACATCTCCATACTACGGGCATTGCAGTGTTAGTATGAGTCAGTAGAGCGAGCGTTCCGAACATACCTCCGAAGAATCATGCAGATATGCAGCACCGTATCCGAGTGTGCCACCCCAGACGATCGGCCAGAACAAGAAGGGGAAGCCAAGACCAGAAACACCACGGTTATTAAGGCCAGGATACCCGCTACCGTAGGTTCTGAAAATAACAAAGATACACGTTCAGGTTCAGCAAACTCTTAGATTTCATGAGTACCCACCGCGAGCCGAAGACTTGTGTTCGAGTGCCACCCCCGACCGACCTGCCGGCGAAGGGCTGTCCTGAGGGTATACTGGTCACTCTGCCACCACCAGCACCGTACGCACTACTGGTCCTGCTCTGGCCACCAGTCGAGCCTGATATTGGTTCGCTCACAGCACCTTTCCCTGCGCTACTGCTGCTACCACTGCTACCACTGCTACCTCCTCCTTTGCCGCCAGTGCTGCCGCCGCTACTTCCACCAGACTCTCCTCCTCCGCCTTCTCCGCCTCCTCCGCCACCTTTGCTACCACCACCTTTGCCGCCGCCGCCCTTGCGGGGGTACACTCGTTGTGTGCGAGAAGTTATGAATGGGACGAACATGTGCAGAAGATTATGCAAACGAGAAAAGCACCGACGTCTTTATACTGGTACGAACCTTCCTGAGGCTGTGTGAGTCTGGAGTGAAGTGAAGTCAGGCCCCGCTCGAGAGGAGAAGGTCAGTCTTATAAGATCACGGGCACCACCGAAACACAGCCTTTCAGGCGCGCCCTGGGCCGCACAGCGCACGCGACAAACCCGGCCTGGTAGAATAGAATGTTGCGCACAGCAAGCGCCCTTTTTGTTCGTGAAGCTGTCCGCCAGGGCCAGTGGCGCGATGCCAGAACACGATGCTATGCTTCAGCTTGCTTCTCTGAGCGGGGTACGACGAAAGTAGTGGAAGTGGAAGCCGGCGAATGATCGGAGTTCCACTTGTCCGTGTCATAGACGCCCATTGGCCGATCACGTGAACGTCGGGCGCACGCGGAAGGGCGCGCTCAAGCGCCTTTCGACCGCTGACTCCAACCATCTTGTGTACCGCGTTGAGCACTCGCAGGCAATTGTTTTTACATGATACAGGTGCGGATTTCAAGGGTATGATAATATATTATGAACAACACATAAATCACAGTCTACCGCCATTGTGAGAAGTCAAAGCTTTGGCTCGTTGGGCCAGTCCAATACTGTCCTGAGGGCCCACCAAGCTCTCGCAGCTCCGAGTCACTGGAAGCTTGAGACTGCTCGGCGGCTTGGATCAAGGGATTATTCATAGCACGGTAATGTCCATTCCAGTCATATTGAGAGTTATCACCGTAGCTGAATGGTTCCTCTATCCAGTTGGTGGAGGAAGCGGGATATGAGGGAATGTCGAGAGATGAACCGGCTATGTGCAGGGTCGATGCCCCTTGTGCGAAAGGGAGCATTGATTCCGTGAACATGTATGGGTCCATGGCTGCTCCGCCGGGCAGGAGGCCAGGCTGCTGCTCCATAACCGAAGACGGCGGCAATATCGACGTGTTGGGAAGTAGGGCTGCATCTATGTTCTCAATCGAGTTGAGCATACCACCTTGGCCAGATGAGGGTGCATGACTGAGCAGCTCATCTGGTATACTCTCCGGGTGAGCCTTCCCCTTTCCTGTATTTCGTCGTCGTTTGACACCGGTCGTTTGCTGCAGCGCCTTCTTTTTGCTTTGTAGATCTCTTACATTGGCCTGCAGTGCTTTAGCTGCTTCACGGTCCTGGAGGATCTGAGCTTCAAGATCTTCGATTGTATCTGCGGCGACTCTGCGTTCTGTCATCTTCGCGCGATGAGAATCCTTTCGTTTGAGGTTCTTATGGAGGCGGTGCATAAACGTATTGCGATGATTAGGCAGTACACCGTCCTCTTCGGCTTGCCTCCTTTTCGTCGCCTGCGTAAGGTCCAGCTCCTTAGCACTATTTATCATATCAGTATAGGATCTTTCCGCTTTGGTAGGGAATAGTCTCTACCTGAGAACGGCTTCAAGCAGTGATAGATTTACGCCTGTGTGCATATTTGTATAGGGATGGGCACCTTCGTTGAGATTTGTATCACTGGGTGATAGTGCCCAGTCCTCCGCCGTTATCTTGGAGAAGTTAGGATTCACCGTGCCCCAATACCACGGGTAAGGTGTCTTCTCAGCTATATAGTCTATTATTATATGAGTACTGACATATAGTCCTAGATAGCGTTGAGTTGCATACCACGGAGCTTTTTATGAGGTGAGTTTTCACACCACGCTATAAATTCGTCGAGCTCTTCCTGAGTCTTCAGAAAGGGGAATCTTCGCACGCGATCCATGACTTCAGCTGCGACCACATCTCCAAGGCCTGTCGCCAGCTTATCGAAGCCTCTATAGTATACGGTGAGTATATGCTCTCTGAAAATGATGTGATAGCATACCGATCAAGGTGCACCATGCACGTTCTCAGAATATATTGAATAATCTCTTGTGGATTGTTTGTTGCAATTCTGCTCAATTCTGAGTTGTTTCGTGTTATAAGATCCTCTCCGCAACCTTGGGCCTGTGCTTTGTCCCCGTCTACAAGAATGGCACGGATTCCTCTTCCATGGATAAATTTGAATTCTACCTGTCGTCCTGTTACTTGTGCGATGGTATCCCACAGAGCTTTCCACATTCGTCGAAATGCCTCTTGGCTTTCACTATTGCAGTATATGCGAGCCACGGTTAGACCTGTCAAAGGTTAGTACATGTTCGTTAAAGTTCAAGAATATTGAAGACTTACGCATGTTGAGGCGTTTATCCCAGATGACACACTCCCATTCCTTCATGACACCATGTACGCGTTTATACGTATTGTCATTCAGGACTGCGGTCGCAGCATGCACACACTCTGCAAGCTCGCCTAGCATGCATACGACAATGTCAATGCCATCTCGTGATGAGACCTCTCTGATATATTGCTCCGCTTGCGGATGGTGTATCTCTTCTTTTTGGTATGTGAGAACGCCTGCAGGCCACATCTTGTAAGTGCTACAGTTTATTAAGAATATGCTGCACTCATACCTGCGAGACCTGTCCCTTCAGGAGCTGCTTTCTTTTTTAGCTTACCGAGAATATCTCGCCTTATCCGCATGTTCGTGAGAGATGGATGAAACTCTCCTGGTGTACGTCCGCCCAGCACTTTCTTTGTAGTAACGGCTGCATAATCAGATTTATTCAGTGTCTACCATAACTATCTACGAAAGGGCGAACTCCTACCCTGATCACACTTCCGAGTTGTCAGCCCGATAGTTCCAAGCTCCAGTGCACATTTCTCGTACGCGTCTTTGGCTTCGCGAACAAGCTTGGTTGGTGGTGGTTTAGGGTGATTGTGTGGACCGACCAGCATCACAACTGCTCGGCGATCTAGAGGATCATTGGGAAACCAAATCCGCATCCTCGCAGAGCACGGTCGATGCACCAAGCGGCCTATCCTGACATCTTTGCCATTTTGAATGTGCGTATACGCTTCGTGGAATTTGAACGTCAGCTTAGAATCACATATGATACAATGTGCACGTACGACAGATCATCTTTCCTTTTGCGTTGCGGGGCTTTGTAA
Organism: Phlebia tremellosa; assembly: GCA_011032875.1. Classification (NCBI taxonomy): domain Eukaryota; kingdom Fungi; phylum Basidiomycota; class Agaricomycetes; order Polyporales; family Meruliaceae; genus Phlebia; species Phlebia tremellosa. The sequence continues at coordinate 3,569 of JAAIFI010000188.1, read as the reverse complement.
CAAATGCACAGGGTCCGTCGGTTACATGATCTTCTCGCGCAGCCTTGAATGCGCCATTGTTTTTGAAGAGCTCATCCAGCAGCTGTTCGTCAACGTAGAGCGGAATTGACACGAAGCGATGACCAGGGCTTTTCGGATCGTTACGATGCCAGTCAGAGCAGCCTATGAAGAACATCTTGCCATCCCGATTCATCTAAATGGCACCAAGCATCACTCAGGTTACGGTTACAGTGGTAGGAGTATTATTTTTACTTACGTCTTTGAGCGGTCTCATCACTGGAGACCCGGTGCACCTGAGACCGTCGGTATTTACATGTGTACATCTTCTCGTTTGCACCTCATTATAGAACCTAAGCGGCAAACATGTCTCAGCCTGAGTTACGAAAAGATATGTGACGATAACTTGACTTACGCAGCAACTTGCATATTTACCGACTCATACTGCTTCTCGTTCAGTTCTCGTTCGGCACGATATAGATCACGTCTCTCCTCATCATCCGGCTCATAACGTTCACACCCATTTAGCAGGCTCATATCAAGTTGGTCACAGTGGAATACACCTTGACAGGTTTGCTCCGAATAGCGGCACCGCACTGCGTTTCCATTCGAGTCTTCAAGAGGAAACACCTTGACAAGTTTGGACTTTGATCCCGCACTCCCGGGTAAGCCCCACGCATCTTGATCCTAATCAGTACCACAATCAGCCTTTGAGCGATCTTAGTAAGTGAAGGGCATGCTCACCTGAAGTTTGATAATTGCAGAAATAAAAAGGGGGTCTCCCTTGCTGTCCAACCATTCTTGCCCATCAGCCGTGAGATCGAGCAAGTAGGCAGTGTCTTCATAATCGATGGGAACACTCCAACACTCTGGTAACGCCATCAATTGTATGATTCTGTGTACAGTAGTCTGACGGGTTATCTTGATGACGTCGTCGAGCTCTAGTAATGCCTTGGACTTTTGAACACGCCGTCTCTGGTGCTTCCGTGGAACATCAGAATCGCTCAGAACTATGATGTCGTCGTCGTCCTGGAGCTCGCGTTTGACGGGTCGAGTCACCTCGCATTTTCGCTTATTTGTAGGTATGTCCTCATCATCAGATATCTCAATAATCACGCGAGAGGCTGCTCCGGCTTTTGAGACAGTATTGGTGTCCAGTTTCCGAGGTGATGTGGAAGAGGATGCCGAGTGGTTGGTCTCGTCAGAGAGCCGGCTCTCGCTGATGTTGAGTGCTGGCAATTTTGGCACTGACATGTTTCCGAACATGTTTGCAGCGGGTTTTCTCGGAGTCTTCATTGGTGATACTGATCGTGAGCGTGTTCTTTGCAGGTACGTCGTTAACCAGGGACCGAACACGTCGGGGTCGAGCCATTCAACCGCATTTTCGATAGAGAAGTGATTCTCCGGCATTGCTGCAACCAGTTCTGATGGTATCATCTATAGTGACGCGAGAAGTAAGTATATAACATCACTATTAGAGTACAGTACTGACCTCCTCAAGATACTCGGTGGCCGCAGTGGGTCCAGCGAGCTTCACGAGCTTTTCGACGCGTTCCGCAGCCTTTGCACGGTCTGAATTGTCCATAACGCGTGTGTAATTGGCGGTCTGGTGGGGAATACTGGGAAATTGAGCTACACGGTGCAGAAGGGTAGTAGAAGGCTCAGAGAGAAAGAGTATTTAATTTTAATATGTCTATTTTACGTGTAGGTACATATCTCTGGCCATTGGCCTTTGACTGGCCCTCTGTCCTTATGCCGATGGTGGCCTAGTGATGTGGCGGGAGGCGGGTGGCGGGAGGCGCGATTACATAAGTGCATCCGTGACGAAAATAGTGGAAGTCACACGTTTGGCCATATCCTTCCTTACTTCTACTCCTACTACTTCTGTATACTCCCCTTTCTGGGACACTGTGATAAATGTATACCGTACTACAGTAGCCTTATAATCCAAGTACTGGGCTACAGTCATGAAACATAGCGTGCATCGAACAGGGCCCCGGAGATACCACATCACATATCAATCCTGACGAGTCATTTTTCAGAGGTTATCTACCGGCTCGACATTTCGGTGATGTTCAACAACATTCGTGTGATATTCCAGGACCCCCGAAAGCGCCCATAGATCCTTGCCGGAAATCCGCGCAAAAAAGATCGAATTGGAGCCTCAGGCTGGCGAAAATCCGCGCATAAAAGCCCCGAAATCTGCATTTTAGCTGTCCCAGAGTCCGCGCAGAGGACGTCTGGTGTGGATGAGGCTGGGGAGAGTCCGCGCACCCGCGTCGGTGGCCTAACGGTCAGATGGCATCGCTCAACTTCGTCTGAAAGCTTCCCAATCCGTTGGGCGCCCGACTCACGCTCCTCCTCGGCGCCTCCTGGTCCCAAAGTCGCACGCCTCGGAGCGCCCGGACGGTCCTTCCCGGGCCGCGCATCCACGTGGCAAGACCCCGGTTCCCAGACGCGGAGGCATATCGGGCAAAAGAAAATGCGCATCGATGGCGCGCAGATAACGACCTCTTCGACGACGACGACCACACGACGCGTCCTGCCGACGCGTCTTCGACCCAACCTTCCACGCAAACACGGCGAGGGTCATGGGGAACACGGGGGACGACGAGGGTCGACGGGGGACGATGGGGGATGACGGGGATGCAGGGAATGTGCTCATGGACGACGATGAGGTGCGCGAGTAGCTGTACTAGGTAGATTATGTCTCAGTTCTATAGTACTATTAACATGTACATAGTTTTAAATATACAGATGAATAATGTGAGACGAAGATCAGAGAGATCTCACAAGCGTGCTGGATGGTCAGATCAAGGTCCGTCGTTGTTGTCCTCGTTCGCACTTCCTGCTGCCGCTTTCTTCTCTGCTAGCTCATGCGCTAGCAAAGGATTGTCTGCCAGCATCCCGCGCCATCTCTTCGCGATGTCGACCCTCTTCTTCATCACCCGGCCCTTCCACGCAAAGCGGTCGCCTGCGTTCGCAAGATCTCCATTGTAGAAAAACAAGGCATCGTTGTAATCACCCTGGTCACGTTGGGCTCGTTCGCGTTGTAGGCCGTCAAGGATTGCCTGATATCCAAGACGCTTGGCGTTATCGTTTGGATCGATGTGCTTTGCCCAGAAGGCGACTTCTGAGCCCAGACGCTCCTTCTCCTCGACGATATACTGCAGGTGCCCAGAAGCAATCGGTCAGATAGGATGGACTGAGTGTGAATATCAGATTACAGGTGCGTACCTTCCAATTGTTCCATTCTCGCTTCAATACCTCCCATTGACCAGGCTTGCCAAGCTTCCGGGCACCGTACAATATGTTCCAGTACTTGACAGGGATTCCATGGCCGTTCAACGTCACAAGATTTGAGCTCTCCCAATGTTCGAAGAGCTCTGGGATCCGAGCGCGTGAGAAATGCTTCCCAGGCGGATCGCACACGAGCACCGTCTTGTCGTACGGAATTTCCGTGCCATCCGGGAGCCGGAGAATCTCAAGCTTCTCAGCCGGTATGTTATCACACCTGATAGAAGCGTTGCATGAGTCATCTGGAAAAACCGCTTCTGTCAATCTAGTTCCAT